>JABFIG010000079.1:0-103394 GCA_017139545.1 Ambrosiella cleistominuta
CCCCTTTTTTTTTTTTACCACAGCGTCAATTCTTCCCTAAGTATAATATTGGTGTCATGCAAATAAACTAGTATCCGGTGAACATGTAGAGAAATCGGCAGGCAAATGTCGTTGACGGTGGACCAAGTAGTATCGGGTGCCAACCGGGGTTTTTCCGGGGTAAATGACCATACATCAGGGTTACTGTACCTCAAGTAACCCTCAATCCACTAACACATACACATAGTGACAAACACAACCCAAAAGTTATCAATAAAATATCATGTATAAAGCGAAACGAAGTCCATATCAAAAAAAAAAATCCCAACTGATCAAAAATCAAAAACAATGACGTCCCAAACGTCCGCCCAAAACACCTCTAGAGCTCAAACACCTCTGGGGTGAGCATATTTCAACAAAATCTCATCCGCCATCAATCGCTTCTGACTCCCCTCATCCAACAAAACCACCATCTCCGTCCCCTCATTCGACCCCAGCGGCTTCAAGTGCTCCCGACTTGGGTAAATAAACACGTATCCCTCATTCTGCGGATCCGGCATCCGCAGTGCATGCGGCAACCCAAACCCAAAGTCATGCCGCTGGTACGTCTTCAGCTCTCGCCATGAGCTCGCGCACAAATCCATATTGCGGAAATGATCAAAGTTGACCGAGACAAACCGGCGGTCCGGCAGGCCTTCTACAAACTGTATCTCCGAATGCAAAAAGCTGCAGTTGCGCGTCTCCCGGATCGACTCGCGGATGTCTAGCGCCACCCGCCCCAGGTTCACCGGGTTAAAATTGGTGATCTCGCTCAGCGGCGCCGGCTCCACCCGCGCAATCGTCGTCCCGCACGCAATGTTGTTATTGGGCATCGGCGGGAACAGACTGCCGCGCCCGTTGATTGCGTGCGTCAGAATCGGCTCGTGGTGCTCCGGTGCATTAATTATCGGGGCGCGCGCCCGCGCAATGCGCGTCCACATGAGCGCCAGCATCACGTCGTAACTCGACACCCAGGCGCCCTCAGGCAGCGTGGCGCTGACTTCCTTCTTGAGTTCATCCAGCGAGTTGCGCGGGAAATGCCACAATCTCGACATGAACTTAGGTGGATCCACCTCGTCCTGCGTCCACTTCAGATCCACCAGCTCAATGTGCTTCTGGCGGAGAGCCTTGACCTTGGTGCGCGAGGGCTTCGGCACGTGGTAAGCGGTGCCCTTAATCTTATAGGTAAAGGGCGACTGCTCGGGGGTCTTTCCGGCGATGTAGGCGGCCGAGTTGCGGGCCCACTCGGTGAAGAGGGCATCCATGCCGGTGGCGTCGGTCAGGTGGTGGTGGACGCTGATCGAGATGATGACACCGCCCTTGATGAAGGTGACCTGGAAGCCCGAGATGGGCTGGTTGGATGGGGTATTGGTGGTGGCGTACCAATAGGGCTTGCCGTGCGCGTACTCGGGCAGCACGTGCTGGACGCCAAAGGCCTGGCTGGGAAACTATATTAAGGGTTTGCCTGTTAGTAAGTGTTATGCCTTAGTTTTTTAAATGTTGGCATGTGAAACTTACGTCATTGGCCTCCATCTCCTTGAAGCTGGGCAGCTCGTTCTCACAGTTGCGGATGTGCAGGTGGACAGCACGATCCTTCACGGTCGTCGCCCACAAGCGACCCGACTCCTTGTCCTCCTCTAACACACTAGCCAGAACCGGAAACCGGGCAATGGTGGCCTCCAGACCCTTGGTAAGACAGGAGACGATCTTCTTCTTGTCGGCGTCGGCGGGCAACGGGAAGATTTCGCTCATGGGGATATAGATGCGCGGCATCATGTAGCCAAAGGGGCTGATTTCGAAGCGCTCGCGAGGCGGGCGGGTGTCCCAGTTGGGGGGATTAAGGTAGATATCTTGGACGGTGGCGGGAATGAGGGTCCTCGGGGTGGTGGTGAGGGCGCGAGTGAAGAGGGGGATAGCGATGTGGGGAGCACTGCGGAGGAGGGCAGGGGCCCGGGAAGTGAGGAGGCGGGTGGAGGACATGGTGGAGGTTGGTGGTTGGTGGAGGAAGGGAGTAAACAGGAGAGGTAATGGGTGAGGGATGGAGTGGTGGGTTTTAGAGAGATTTCCGGGCAGCCGGAGAGAGGAGATTAAAGCTCGGAAGAGTGAAAGAGCGCCGGAGCGGTGACAAGTACAGATGGAAGAAGCTTGACAGAGATCCAATTATGTTATATGTATCTAATGATGAGGATGAGGATGAATAATATTGAAGCAGTTCCACAGCTAAACGTGAATGAATTAATGAGCTGTAAGGAGTCTCTGAGAAATCAAGACCAAACAATAATGAGAATTTCGAATCTTCCTGTGATGTGTGAAAAAATCAAGAATTAAATAACCACCCTCATCGAGTTCGACGACTATTATTATATACGCCCGCTCCTATCAAAAACAAAAACTGCTTTGAACCCCTTCTTTCTTTATCTCCCCTAAGACCTTGTTTCGCTGCCAATTACCTCCCCCCCTATGCCCCTCTCTTTCTATCCCACCAGGAACTCGGGGATTACACGGCTACGGGTATTGTTTCTAAGTTATCATTTCCATTCCCCCAAGCCATATTTTTGGCCGCGATTTGCCCGCTTTTCTCTCTGTTGTTCTCGCCTCCTTGTAGATATCTATGGAACCCTTGTATTATGTTTTTCGTTATGTTTTGTCTTCATTGGTGTTTGTGACCAAGATGGCGATTCGGTGACAGATGTTACACGTATCTACCCTGTATGAATATTTATTTATCTAAATTATTATTAATATCCTTGTCTAACAAGGGGGGGGGGGCTTGTACAAAGCGTATGTAATCATTGTTGAAACCGGGTTGATGCTCTTTTCTCATCAATGAAAATTATTATAACCAACCTTCCGTAATGTCGTTATGTGAACCTAGGCCTGAAACCCTACAACGCCATGTCTTGATGCCACAACACCCGAGTGGCATAGCACAAGAAGTCCATTAGGGGTATATGTTAAGATTTTGAGAACAGAAGAAAACAGACTATATGAGTAAGATCTTAGGAATCTGCTTAAGCAGAGTAGGTTTGCTTGACTGTAGGGAAGCTGTAGGATAAAGTTAGCGTATGAATGGTGAGCATGTGCTAGCGAATAAGCTTACGAAGGACCCAGCTCCTGGATGCTGAGACTCGCGAGCCACTGGCCCATGTCGACATTGGTGGTGAGGTCCTTGCCCTGGATGAGGCCAGCAACAAAGCCACCAGCGAAGGCATCACCGGCACCGTTGGTATCGTTAATCTTAGCAGGATCAATAGCGTGGACGGGAAACTCCTGGACCTTGGTCTCGCCTTGGGTGGCGACGATAGTTGGCTCGGTACCCTGGGTGATAACAACGACACGCTTGCGCTGGGTGTTGACCTTAGTAGAGTCGGCGACAGCCTGAGCAACCTCGGCGCGGGACTTGCCCTCGAAGCCGTGGGAGGCAGCGTAGGACTCGATCTCGGACTCATTGCAGATGAGGTAGTCGACGTAGGGCATGGTAGCGTCAACTGGCTCTGTGAAGAACTGAGGAATGAAAGGAGCAGCCAAGTTCAGAACAAATGTCTTATTCTTCTCGGCGGCATGTTTGCCGAGCTCCAAGATGGCAGGAGGGCAGACGGTGAAGTGGTAACCACCAATGTAAAAGAACTCGGCGTTCTCAGCAAGAGCCCAAATCTCGGGGCGCTTGAGGTGGGCAAGCTCGTACAAGTTGGCAGCATTCAGAGAGGTGCACAGGGAGCGATTATGGCCAGTTATAATGACACCGCAGCGACCAGTGGGCTCCTTGGGGTCAACGCGGTACTCGGTGCGGAGGCCGGCAGCGCTGTTGGCATCGCGAAGAATGGAGGCGTACTTGTCGTCGCCAACGCAGCCGAGGTAGATGACAGAGTTGGGGGGAAGGATGTACTGGGCGCCACGAGCAGTGTTTTGGGCAGCACCACCGGCGATGAGCTTGGAGTCGTAGTTGTTCAGGAGGTCATCGTACAGACCCATGTGCTTCTCCTCGGCGAGAATGGCATCGTTAGCCTTGAGACCGTACTTGGCCAGAAGGGCCTCGTCACCGACAGCCTGGATATCTTCAAATGAGTGTTAGATGTATATTTTAGTTTGATTGATCCGTGACTCGCGAAATTGCCGAACTAGATGTGTATAAACTTACCCAGAAGAGGGTTACCAAGAACCAGAAGGGGGAACTCCTTAGGGGCAGACATTTTAATGTATCTCAATTATTATGGAAGAAAAAGATCAGAAACACAACTTGAGCTCTTACTTTTTCACTTTTGATTTGGCAGGAAATTGGTGGAAGAAACCGATTTGGACATAGTGAGGTCGGATCCCGGCTGTTGCACTGAATCCTAGGTTGAGATTTAGCGGGGTCATAGCCGGTGCTTGGTTGCAAGCAGAATAATGTGGGGCAACAAACCATGGCGGCAGTTGAAAAGTCTTAAAGTCACAGAGAATGGCAATTTGAATCGCCTTGTGCCACATTGTCTTGATTTAACACTTCATTGGGTCAGAGTTAAGTGAATATGCCAGCTTGATCCAATGGACCATGTAGTTGAGCACAGAGTTACAAAGGTGTTGGATTTAATCATGATCCCGACCATTAGTCATAAAGTGCAATGGATGTCCTGAAAAATGAACTTGAATGAATTTTTTAGGGTTACAGCACTTGTATATGAACTCGTCCCTATTATAACCCTAATGTGAATCAGAAAGAAAAATAAGATAACCGAATATGTATTGATATTCATCAGACACGGCTCACAGACCAAATACGGAACAGCATGTTTTACATATTTATTTTTGTTTACCCATTTGCCATTTTGACATCTGGACAAGCAATAGATACAAAGAGACAAGGTATAAAGCAAGTGAAGTGTAATCCGCAAGACCAGAATCCCATTTTGCCTTTTGTTTGTCCAAGATCATTATCATCGTCGCTAGAGCTTTGTAATTGCGCCCATCCAACACAAGTCAACCAGCAAACATGGATATGCCCTTGGTACTTTGCCAACTGAGTTACTTTTTTTAACTGCCATGCAAAGCACGGGTCGAAGATACAATCCTTAACACCGTCCCTATAAACCTGAACCAAAAGAAACTCAAGAACAAATTTAGTCCTTGGTTTTCTGGGTACCACGGAGCAGACCTGTTCTCCGGGCAGCGATGAGACCGGCCTTCTGACCCTGGGCGGCGTACCGTGAAATGGTAGAAGCCTTACCAATGTGCTGGTGGTTACCCTATTGTGGGGGTCAGTAATCGGATGTCTTGCAACCAGGTGATGGAGAAAACTTACACCACCGTGGGGGTGATCGACGGGGTTCATGGCAACACCACGAGTCTTGGGCCAGCTGTTGCGCTTGACGGCGAACTTGTGCTTGGCACGGGAAGCCTCTGTAAAATGGATTAGCAGTCAGTCACACGGCATTGAGAAACAAAAACGTCATTATGTCTTCGTGTCGCGAGGATCAGAAAAAAACGTACTCATGAGGGGCTTGTCAGTACGACCACCACCGGCGACGATACCAATCATGGCACGGGCATTAGAAGCGAGAACCTTCTTGGCACCGGAGGGGAGCTTGACGCGGGTCTTACCCTCATCGGCGTTGTGGCCAATAATAGTAACGTAGTTACCGGAGGTACGACCAAGGGCACCACGGTCACCGACACGCTCCTCGACATTGGAAACGACGGTACCCTCGGGCATGGAGCTCAGAGGAAGGACGTTACCGATGGTCAGAGAAGCGTTCTTACCAGCGTAGATGAACTGGCCAGTGTACATGCCCTCGTTGGCGATGAAGGTTTCTGTGTGCTTCTTGAACTTGTAGGGGTCGTTGAAAACAACCTTGGCCAGGGGAGCACCGCGACCGGACTCGTGAACGATCTCCTTGATGGTACCGCGGATGTAACCGTGGCGCTCGGCGTAGTCGATCTTGCGAAATTGGGCGGGAGCCTTGCGGAGGCGGGTATTGGCAGCTATAATACGCTTGTAAGCAACACTACCCTTAGAGGTCGAAACATTGAAGATTGATTGTTGACTGTCGGAGCAGTTTGTATTCCAACTAGTTCCAAATCCCGCGTAGAAGTATCTAATTCCGAATTCGAGCTTAATGTATCGATAACGTGGGATAGATGTCATCGAGTAGGCGTTCAAATTCGAATATCGGCCGATGGAAAATCTCGTCGGGATCATGTATATGGAGGGAGAGCCTTACTGAAGATGCTGCCACGGCCCTTCCGCTGGTTACGAATAACTCTACCCATCTTGGTGGTTTGATGATTGACAAAGACACGAAGATGCTGCCAGTAGCAGTTAGAATATGATTTTTGGTTGAATTGGAGAAGAAGAAAAAAAAGTCTTCTTCTACCAATGGTGGTAACTTACCAGCAAACGACTGTTGATTTCTCTCCTTTAGGAAAGACTTCAGAAAGGTGGGATGCGAATCTTCCTCGAGAGTAGGTGATTCGCCTGCCTCTGCCACAGAACGAATAATTTTTGTGTGCGAAAACCCTATATTCACGTGACTCCATTTTTTTTTTTAGTGTGTGAGGCAATGGATGCGTTGGTCATCTTTTATACAAAACAACGAAATAACGGGTCTTGATATTAGTTCTATGATCCCTGTTCTGGAGCATGGAGACAACGTTGGTGTTCCATGACAAGCATGTCTAATTGGTCAGCTCATTGACAACCATGTAATAGAACTTCCTATTTTAGAAACCTGGAAAATAAATTGTCACAGCTCTAATATCTACTACATAACCTCGAGTCTTATACATTACATGTCTGTCCTTATATCCAACTGAATATATAGTCAATATTGCAAAGCTACAAATAATCCAGAAACATCAGAATGCTTGCATTTATTTCTTGGATCTCTATTTGATGCATGTCCCGGACTTCGGATGATACCGTGGTTCCCCCTGTAACTGACCAATGACTAGTATCACGTGAATTAAGCACTTCACTATGTCATTTTCACAGTTCAAACATGATAAGGATCTACGAAAATATACATCTAATGATTGTATAAACAGTGTTTGCTGTGCGTATCATAGATTTCTCATCTGTTCTGGTTAGTTGCACCTGGAAATAGTTGATGACACATCTTTGACACTGAATCTCACAACTATAGCCTCATTCATGTACTCGTTTCTTCCTATAGCTACAATACCCTGAGACACTTTGTCTCGGAAATTGCTATGTTCATCATTCGAAAGTCTCATTAGAAATCTATTACAATTTTGTAGTCAGTCAGGGCATCTGAAAATGGTATCCTGCTAGAATCATGGCTAATCTAACAGATGCTACTGTCTTTCTCAGATGATGCTTTCAAAAGAGAACTTTCCAGGTTTGAACGGTTACCATTCACTTGAAGTCATTCCGGTGTTATCAACATGGAATTTTCAGATTTACTGTGCCGTGTTCCATTAACTCATATGGAGAGGTCACTCAAATGTTATAGGACCATATTACAATATTCGCTTTGTTTCTGAACTTACACAAAAATGTGATTTTCAATTCATGGCAACTATGGCATTCTCCAATTACTATACGACTGAGTCTTATAAGTGTTCGCTCCAAGATTGAAGATTGGCTTGCTATGATTCTTGGCTGCACGACGCCTACCAGCACCTGTACTCATGGCGAAAGTCAGAGAGGAAAACAATCCACTATTATTTCCATTCTATATTACCAACAATTTCAGTTTCGAAAAATAAGTAGCATTGATACAAAATTTGATAAGTACGAATCAGGTATATAGTCAGATGCATCGCTGTATACCCCACATTAGAGACTAATGTTTTGAATGTACATGCAGTGGATGGCTCGGGTTTATAGTCTTGTTAGGAAGCGACTGGCAGAATTATGGCAGAAATTCAACCGTTCTTTGTAACAACGTTGCTACTGCTGTTTTGCGTGGCGGTCAACTTTTTTTTTAAGTTTGATAAATTCTAGCTTCCCCTGGTCTCTACAATCCACTTTTCTAACTTACAAGCTTGGGTTCCTTTTACATCAGAGCTTCGATCTACTTTTACTTTACCACTTTCCTCTCTACCACTTATCAACTATTATCGCAAAACCGGTGGCGCATATTTCATCATGACCGATGATTCTTCTGATCTCTCATCCATAGGGTCACTGTCACCCGCTCCATCAGATTCGGAGCCCGAAGTCACAGAGACTGGTCCCAAGAAAAAGGGCCTGCTCAAGTTCTTCAAAAAAGCACCCAAGCCAACCAACAGCCGAGCTAAGAAAGAGCCATCGCCACCTCATGAATTCGTTTTTGCCGACAATCCAGACATTGCTGTATGTTCAAAGTTTATATTTCTAGTTTCGCGCCGTTTTAAGCGATGAGCGCGGGTCCGTCGCGTCCATCGTCATCATAGTAACCACTTTAAGTGAATCGCCATACAGGGGATCACTGCTAACAATATCAAAATAACAACGTAGTTCATTGTAATGTTCAGAGCGCGATTCAACGATGTATTCTCATCGCACTTAGCCACGTTTGGCCCTCAGGAGCTCGAAAACGATGTTACCGACTTTTTCCCCGGAAACCGCGTAGAAACTTTCCTCTGCGCTCTACTCGCTCTAATCCTGAACCGCAAGCAAGATGTGAAGTACGACACGCCATCCCTCCAAACCCCACATGCGAAAAATCTGGCTTTTTCTATACAACATACATTGACACCATCATTTATATATATAGGCCTGGGCATTACGGACGTGCTTTAGAGGAGGCAATCTCAACTCACAAAAACCAATGGCCCAAGTCTTGGGAAGGCAAAAACCCCCTCTCTGGGAGCGCTACGTTCGAGAGCCTTGCGCCGTCTGAAAAAGTAAGAGCCTTGTCATAAACTCTGAGCCATGCATGACATTCTAACCAACCATTATAGATTGCGCTTCTGCGCGGCATGATCCATTGGGCTTTGACGTCCTCTGAAGCCATTCGCTCCTTAATCACCAAGTCCTACAAGAACCGTGCGGATGAAGACCGTGCGATTCCAATTTCTGTCCAGCCGTGGGGTTCAGATAGTGACAAGCGCAGATATTTCTTGATTGAGGGGCGCGATGGAACATCTTTCAGAATTTACCGCGAAAGCAACCCCCAAGGCTTCAATAGGACTTGGTGGAGCGTTGCAGACTCAATTGACAGCCTGAAAGATTTGGCGAATCGCCTAGAAGAGAAGGATGGTGGCCCTAAAGCAAAGAGCTTAGCGCATTCGATGCGCATGGCCGTACCCCGTCTTGAAGAGAGTGAGGAGGTAAGATTATGCGCCAGCTCCCACAAATCACAGATCGATTGCCAACTAACATGATACAGAAACGTCGCCGTCGTGAATACAGACTGAAGACGAAAGAGCGTTTTACAAGATCTGAGCTTGGTCAATCATTATATGAAGGACGGACTCGTGGCAAAAGAGTCAAGTATACCTTTGATGAAGATGAGGATATTACCGAAATTTCTACCCGACGTTCAACACGGAACACGCGCAATCAGTCACCTTTATATAATGAGGCAGCCCTACCCCCAACTCATTCTCGGTCGACAAGGTCCACTCGGCAGAATCCAGATGTCTTCATGAGCGGAACAGACAGAATTGGGCGCGAATCTCGTGAAGAATCGGATTCTGCCAGTGGCCGTCCTCAAAGGGGTTCGGCAAATATTGGCTCCAAACGGAAGTCTCCAGAGCCTTATTTTGACAATGAAGACTTAAGTGAGCCAGAACCGGATATCGATAATGATGGTGATGATCATGTCCCGACTCTGGAATCTGATCAGGATGATGATGAATTCAGTGCTGATGATGAAATGGCTGAGGATGATGAAGAAGTCATCAACCAAGCTGTAGAAAAGACGAAGTCTCGATCTACACGTGACAAAGCCAATGTTGGCGGCATGTTGTCGCCAACTGATGGCAATGAGGATAACGCTACCGATGAGGCTGGTCGTACGGCTACCCCTGCCATGGGCTCATTGGAAACACCTGATGATTCTCCTTCAGGCCGCAAGTCTACCCCGGATCGCAAAGTTCCAAAAACAAAGATTACATTAAAGTCTCCTGCAGCTAAGGCAAAGGCCCTGGCCTATAGGGCAAGTCCAGACAAGCTCCATGCCGTCTCTGTGACTACTGATGCTGAGTAGATCTGAGATTTGACATCTTGGGAAATGTAATCGCTTGTTTATTTTTTTATGCTATCGTGTTTTATGGGTTCATTGGGTCTTGGATGTGGCGTTTTGTTTTGGTCTGGGCTTTCTGGGAGCAAGTAGATGCAAGATTGGATTCTGTACGCATCAAATTCCCTTCTAGTCGTCCTAGCCAAGTTGTCCATTTTTTAGTGCTATGATGTTACATTACTAAATAATCACCATGTAGGGGACATACACAATATAAATTGGTACAGACGATTCTTGTTCAAAAAAAAAGAAGCAAACAGTGATGTCTGATTTTATTGCTGATAATCCGGGTACACGTCGGTACCTATGACACGTTATGCATAAAATGAAAACAAAGAACCAAGTGGGAGAGAAAACATATGTACTTCCTATCTTACAACCTCCGACGTGCAACAGGAGCCGGAGGCAAAAGCCAGTTATTCACACCATACCACCATCTTCTTACACGAGCCCCCAAAGAAGTTCCATGGACTTGCGCTGTTCGGTTCCACTGCTGCCATCCACAGAGAAGCAGATTATAGCCAAAGCCTTGAAGCATAGGCATCAAAATTTGGTCGCGGATAGTAATCAAAGTAACCTTCCACCATGCATCAGCCGCAGAGATACTCCGCAGGTAGCTCTGTTCAAACCGCAAGTCGGGGATGGCTGGGAGCTTGTGTTTCTTAGGAGGGAAGAGGATATCTTCTGAGTAGTAGTCGTAAGAGCCCGGTGATGTAGCCTTGCGATCAACTACAGCAGCAGAGCTTGTCAAAGTAGAGGGACCTTCACGAGGATCGGCGTGCTGGAAAGCGTCTTGGGGTTGGGCGGCCTTGAGGGCCTCGACGATGCCTTTGGCGGCAGTATTGGCAGCCATGGTGAAATGTATCTCGGTAACAGAAGAGAAAGACCTGACTTTGAGATTTTCGTTCAACGCAAATTCTGAGACAACAATAAAACAAAATTGTCTTGCAATTATATTTCGCGCATTTGGATTTGATATCTGCCGGACGCAAGCTATAGCTCTCGATTGCTGCTTGTCGTTGAATTTCTGGATAAGTGGGTCATTGATATTCTTGACATGGCAGGCGGTGTGCGCGACAAATTGATCCCTGGCAGAATTCATACTGAATTCACCTGCCCCGCTCAAGACAATCATCACTCTGAGCCGGGGGATGTAAACGACATGCGGTCAACACTGGATGATTCCAGGACCAACATACGCTGTGGTAATGCGTCACAGATAATCTATAGCTGTTGTATATGCGGGTGGCATATCTCTCTAGAAGCCAGCAAATATCTACGTCAGAGCTGCGATAATTCAGCATGCAGGATGCCATCTATAAGAGTCATGGTGTGAATTATTACAAAAGGGTTTATGATATAGAGGCAGTATATTGGTTCATCTACGGTTCCAATTCTGTAATATGATGTCGGCCCTAGGTTGTTAACCATAACCCATATTGTTGAATGAGAAATCACATTGATTTCCTCCAAAAAAGCCTTTGGGCGGCTGTTGCGAGTTGCTGCTATATAGTTAGTGGCCAATTTAGCGCATAATTTTCGAACAATTTTTGACCTGGCAGCTGCTTAAAATTTTGACCATAAATGGTTGCGTCGGGATCCACAAATGACCCTCTTTTTCTGTTTTTTTTTCGGACTGCCCCCCTCTAAATTAGATCTCGCATAGTCCGATCATCTACATTGACATCAACGCCTTCTTCATCTCGTCGGGTATCCCATATTTCTTGACCCGCTGTCATTGTTCGCCTATCACCTTATCCCGAAGTCATCATCCCTCATACAACCGCCCAACATGAGTGACTCGACTACCGACAATGAGCAGAACGTAAGTCACCGGATTTATCAGCAAAATGCCTCCGTGTATCAAATATCCATCAAACATTGATTCTCTGTGGTTCTGTTAAAACGCAGGATGTACACCCGTTGCCATAACCGATCCATTGCGACACTATCTACATAAACACGGCACTTTAATGTTTAATGTCTATCTTGAATATCCTTTTGAACATATTACTCGCAAGCTTACCTCTTCCAACGCATGTGACTAACCGATCACTGTATATATATAGATCGAGATCTGGAAGATTAAGAAGTTGGTCAAGAGTCTGGAGGCCGCTCGCGGTAACGGTACCTCTATGATTTCTCTGGTCATTCCCCCCAAGGATCAGATCTCTCGTGTCGCTAAGATGCTTGCTGAAGAATACGTAAGTTGTTTTTTTTCATGTTGACCCTATGCATACGGTTATTAACACCACGACATAGGGTACTGCTTCCAACATTAAGTCTCGTGTCAACAGACAGTCGGTCCTCTCCGCTATTACCTCTACCCAACAGCGTCTCAAGCTTTATACTAAGGTTCCCCCGAACGGTCTTGTCGTATACTGTGGTGAAATTATCACTTCTGAAGGCAAGGAGCGCAAAGTCAACATCGACTTTGAACCTTTTAAGCCCATCAATACCTCTCTATACCTTTGCGACAACAAGTTTCACACTGAGGCTCTTTCCGAGTTGCTCGAATCTGATCAAAAATATGGTTTCATTGTCGTCGATGGTAACGGTGCTCTCTTCGGTACCTTGAGTGGTAACACTCGTGACGTCATTCAGAAGTTCACTGTCGATCTTCCCAAGAAGCACGGCCGTGGTGGTCAGTCCGCGTTGCGTTTCTCTCGTCTGCGTGATGAGAAGCGTCACAACTACGTCCGTAAGGTCGCTGAGCACGCTGTCCAGAACTTCATCACCAACGACAAGGTCAACGTTGCTGGTCTTGTTCTTGCCGGTTCCGCCGATTTCAAGACTGATCTGAATAACTCAGATCTGTTCGATAAGCGTCTTGCCGCCAAGGTCATCAAGGTTGTTGACGTTTCTTACGGTGGCGAATCTGGTTTCAACCAGGCTATCGAGCTTTCTGCTGAAACTCTCTCCAATGTCAAGTTCATCCAGGAGAAGCAGCTTATCGGAAAGTACTTTGATGAGATTGCCATGGATACTGGCAAGACCTGCTATGGTATTGATGATACCATGAAGGCTCTGGAGGCTGGTGCCGCTGAAATTCTGATTGTCTTTGAGAACCTGAACATTTTCCGTTATGTTCTTAGAGATTCTGAAAACAAGGAGCACGTCATCCACACCACTCCTGAGCAGGAGGCCAATAACCGTGAGAAGTTCTTGGATCCCCAGACCGGCCAGGAGATGGAGGTTATCAAGCAGGAGCTCTTCATTGAGTGGATTGCTGAGCAGTACAAGGAATTTGGTACCACTTTGGAGTTTGTCTCTGATCGTTCCACCGAGGGTAACCAGTTCCTGAAGGGATTCGGTGGTATCGGTGCTATTCTGCGCTACACTCTGAACTTTGACCAGCTGAACGAGGATGAGTATTCTGAGGGTGATGACGCCTTTTGGGAAGATTGACTTGTTTCCTCGGGAGATCTCCTCGAGGCTCCATCTCAGTCACGTCATCCTGAAGCAGCTCTGCCAACTGTCATGCCTACCCTTTGCGGTGGCCTGGCCGTTATAGCCAAACGCCTTGCTCACGTCGCCACTGGCGCTCGGGGCCTTTGCCCCGTCGCCCATTGTGGCATAGGCCGTAAGGCATCTCCCGCCAACCATCTGGGCCCGCTTCTCTCCGATGTGACCACGATCTTAGCATGCCAAGCTCACATTGCGGTGATCTAAGTGCAGCTTTGAAATGTCCCACCGGAGCGCGGCAGTGGATGTCCCCACCCTCATCTTGTTGGTTATCCCAAGCCTTTTCGCTTGTCGTCGTGATGATTGGTGGCGTGTACTTTCGTCTCCTCTGGGTGTTTCGAAGCTGTTGCTTTTTTTCCACCGTGAGGCCTCGCGAGTAGAAGTTCATGGTTTGATTCTTGTTTAGTTGTATTTATTCGTATAATAGAAGTGGCACGGTCTTGGGTCCTGGCATGACTGGCTCGGTTCGCCAATTCCAGGCTCTGAAGAAGACTAGCTTCGTCTTTGGGAATTTATTCTTGATTCCCGGGGACGTAATACTGGATAGCATTTTCCCAAGAGTTTTCCTTGTCATTATCTATAGTTGAAAAAGATTTTACAAAAAGAAATAATAAAGAATGTTGTATTGTCAATGTTGACCTTCATGAGGTTCAAGTTGTGCTTTTCGTTAGCTGCAATATACGGATCTTTTACCTTTGGGAGAACTTGAAAATTCAAGAAGGTGAATAGAAGACAGCATACAACACCAGGTATTTCCACGTGGGGGCCCACGGTAGTACTAATCCGGCGCTCTGTAGCTTGACTATGGGGGAGCAAACGGGACCCCGTATTTTCCATAGGCTATGGTCGTATGCGGTAATCTGATGTAATATCCGAAGCCATCAACTTCAAACCTTAGCTCCACGTAAAGAGAATGGGAAAAATAAATAATTATTAGAATGACATCGCCCAATAACTTTACTACTCCAGAACTTAATAGCTCAAATGCGGATTACCCGGGGAGAACCCAAGCCTGAGATGAATGGTGGCAACTGCTTAAGAAATGTTCGTTTTCGCTGAAAAGTAACTTTGTACAAAGCAAAAGAAAAAAAAACAGGATTGACAATCTATGTTGATAGAAGAGAACAAAAAGAACCTGGAGGCGAAGGCACGATTTACCGGTTAAACCGATGCATCGGGTATCGAGCCCAATGCGGGGGTCGAACCCGCAACCTTGAGATTAAGAGTCTCACGCTCTACCGATTGAGCTAACCGGGCCGGGCTTGTAATTGTTAGAAGGGGAATGTGGTATGACGGATTGTGTTCTCTTGTTATCATCTAGTTGAGTCAGCTGTCTTTTAATATATATAATTCTGTCAGTATCTTGGTTGATTGTTTGTGTACATAATTATCTTGATAAAGGTACTTCTGGTAGATCTACTTTTTGACTATGGCTAATAATTGGTGTCTTGATGGTGAAATAACAGGTTATCTTCTAATAGTCACCACTGTCCGGTTAGTGTATCAGTAGTTTTTGTGGATCGTTCTACTTTTTTCAAAGTTATGAAGTCACGATAGACACACATCCGAATCA
Organism: Ambrosiella cleistominuta; assembly: GCA_017139545.1. Lineage (NCBI taxonomy): Eukaryota > Fungi > Ascomycota > Sordariomycetes > Microascales > Ceratocystidaceae > Ambrosiella > Ambrosiella cleistominuta. The sequence goes on from JABFIG010000079.1 coordinate 15,223, forward strand.
AGTTATTCTGATATTAACTTGAGGTCAATAGGGGAACAACTCTAGTTACCCTGATTTTTTAGGGTAAAAATAGTGTATAAATAGGGTAAAATAAGTGGGTCTCTAAGATACATCTGCAAGATAGAAAGGTACTTGGCTCTTAGATGTTGATGAGTTCAATAAAGGTCTAGATTCTATATTTACTGCATAACCATCAAAGCTTCAAAATATATAAAATATTCCAGAGAAATAGATCAATTGAAATGGAGCTATAATTTGGTCTTGAATTTTTTCGACTTCTAGAACTTGAGATATTCCAGTTTGAAAATCATGAATTTTTGCCGCCAAAATATAGTGTGATAAGACGCCTACATTTTGGGGCTTAGACCCTTACATTGGCAACTTTGCAAAAATATAATCAAGGCAGTATGCTAATAGGGAAAAATTTAAGTAGATAAAAATTCAAGGTCATAAACACAAGTTTTTATCTCTAGATTCCTAATATTAAGTTCCTTTTTATTTTTATTTAATATTGAACTAGTTATAGTCTTTTAAAGATAGGAGAATCTTAGTTACACAAGTAGCTTATGTAATCATACCCTAAAAAATCAGGGTAACTAGAGTTGTTCCCCACTTGGCTGGCCATAGGGCGCCAACAAAAATCTTTGATGGTCATTATTATGGATCGTGAGATCCGACGGTGGTATTGGACTGCTCGCTTGTTTTCTGGTATAATGGAGGATAGACAAGGGCGAAAATGGCTGAGTCAGGCCGCTTAACTGTAAACGGGAAGGATTTTAACTGGATTTTTTTCTTCTATAAACCCTTGTCGTTAATTCTGGTTGTTACATATAACCCTACTATTTGACACTATTTCGTAAGTCAATATCAAATTGCAAATGGAAATCTATATTTTTATGTTTGATCATCAGCTTCATGATGTCCAGATGTCGAAGGTATCGTGGAAATTCTGAACAACTGAACCTACAAAAAAAAACCTTGCTTTTGGAAGATAATACTTAGCCTAAGGTAATTAATAAAAATTGGTCATACGATAATTTTGAACATTTTTTATGGTTTTGGTATACCTCTCAGATGATACATACATAGAATCACAAAGGATCTTATCATGGTTATTCAACAGAAAACTTGTTCTCACAGACTACCACGGGGACTGCTATATTGGAGAGCTTCTACGCACTCGTACATTTTCCAAGATTCCAATGATATAGAAGGCTACGCAATCTTGCTGATTCATGACTATACAAACATACGGACATCACATTCCAACATCTCACAGCGCAGAGTTGATGTAGGTGAACCCGGAAAATGGCATTGTTTCAGAAAAGAGACCGCGGGCTACCAAAATTCATGCGCGCATCGACCAACTACTGGGTTTGAAGGAGGCAATCTGGCGGTTATGTCTCCGGAATTTACCATCTAGAGATTGTTCGAAAAGGAGGTTTTGGGACGCAAGATGATGGCGTAGACTAAATATTTTGATTAGGTGCTCTGTTCAAAGTCTAATAGTGAGATTAAAGGTGAATAAGTCGCTTCAATAAACCACAAAATGGTGAGACTTAACAGTTGGATGCTTCGCTCTTGACAGTTATTGTGATCATCACTAAAAACCATAACGTTGTTAGCATAATTTTAACTCGTAAATGTTCGGTATAAGAGTTCTGTATCTGAGGCCAACAGCTGCCAAATATCTATCTCCACCTCTCCCTCCGCTCCGCCTTCTCAACCCTTCTTCCTGGCCAGAAATCTTCATCAGCCACTGATTTAGGTGATCATCGCCCTTTTGTCCTTCTGCTTTGAGTTAAAGTGCTTGCGGAGCGGTCAAGGGCTCAAGCGTCTCTTCGTCCATGGGACGAGGTGATTGTAGACGCAGATTTGGCGCTGGCGAAATTACATTGTCGTGGCCATTCAGGGAAGAAGGAAAACGGAGGGTGGTCGTTGCGCAAATAGTCTTGGCAGGCAAGGGTTTGCACAAAAGGCGATAGGGCAATAAATTATGGAGAAGATTTCTCGAGAATGCACTTCGGGGCCTGTACGGGAGGGTTAGGGAAGGGGTCATGTGGGTTTGGTGGGGGGAGTTTTCTGAGGTGATGACTTAGAGCGGGGCGATGAAAAAGAGGTGAAGAAATCGAAAATCGAAGAGGCTGGGATATAGCTGAGGAAGGTGCATTATACGGGATGGTGATGTGGATTGCATGGTGGCATCACACAATATTCACAATATTGGGGGAATATAGTAGGAACATACTAATGATGGTTGGGCGAGGCGGCACAGTTTGGATGGGTTTGATGTATCGTTGGTGACAACAATGCATTGATGATGACATGTGGATGACGATTGGGTGGCCGAAAGATGTAGACGCCATGCTGCGATATCACTTTAGAGGGAGGCTTAATAAGACTTTATCCCGAGAAAAGATCAATTGGTAATATTGATATAGAAATTGCATAATGGGTGGCCCTCCCTTATACAAAAAAAAGATCTTGCGGACCTAGTGACGAACTCGTCGGTGCGAGATATCACGTCCGGAATCATTGGGTATCAGTTGTGATCTTGGCCTTGGAGCTGCAGGGCTTAGGCTTGTGCATGAATCAACCAGCATGAACAGACAACCTTCACAAAGAGTGACGTGATGCAATTGTAAATGAATGACTTGTCCAGCCCAAGGTTACCTTATTGTGACAGTCCAGAGAAGACAATGGAAGAAAAAGAAGATAGAGGCGCGGTCTGTTATTTCAAAGCAGGAAAGTTGCACCGTAGGTCGTGATATATAAATCAATCTACAGAGGCACCATGCACTGCGGAATTTTTGGCAACATATATAGCATCGACTGGTACCGAGTTTAATTAGTTCATTCAAGGGATGTAGTGTGTGGTGAATATCGATTCAGAGTCAATAATCTACCGGAGTGAGCAAATGTCTCTGATTCATTAAATCATCCTTGATGTGCCGATGCGGTGATAAGGTGGTTTAAGCTTTCCCGGGGTATGAGATTTACTTACAAGGGCTGCTCTCCGATTTTCTGGAGATTTCCGTTTTCGATATCGGACGCAATTGGTGAGATGAGAATAAGGATAATGGCTATTCATTCACTAGAGATCTCGTAGAAACAAAATGATGTGCATCCATATCTATATAATGTGGTATCGACTCGCACTGTGGCGCTTATTGTGATATTGACACAAATTGATCGACTGTCGATAAACCCCAACTCAGTATGCAGAAATTCACTAGCCCGAAGTCTCTACTGATCCGCCAACGGGATACTTGACCAATAAAAGGCACGATCAGCCACATCTTGAATTCCATGTTCCTGAACTAACGCTCAACACACGATGCCAAATAAGAACCTGCCGAGAAGTTGACAGGAACTTTATTTTGTACTGATTAGGGAACATCTTTTTGTTATTGTAGAGTGACCGTATCAGAAACATTGGGCAGCACTGTCTTGAAATCTCGCGTTTCTTTGGCCAAGCTGTAAATTGTACTGTGGTATTATCTGTGATCTCATCGTTTGCAGGTGCTTTGTAAACAGGTTTCACGAATCCACAAACTGGCTACATACATGAGGTTGGCTTACTAGCTCATATTTACAAAGACCATAGAGAATCTCAATTGATGCCCTTGGCATAGGACCTCGCATCAGTAGCAGACTGAGCAATGAATGTCTGGTCTACAGGGCTACATGTAATACCATCTGCGCCAAATATAGCAGCCACCATACACATCCGTCCGACTGAATTGAGAAGCCACCTGCATTGATAGTGACAGATGTCCCATATAACCGTGGGAGCCTGACCCGATAAGTGGATGGCTACCAGACTTTTGTAGCACCAAGCATCATCTCATTTCGACTGACTTCACACAAGCGGTATAAAGCCGTGTGAGAACACGAGGGGGGAAGAGACAATGAGCGAGGAAGAAGAGGTAGAAGGAATCAAAGTTACTTGCTTTTCTGCAGCTAGAAAGCACTGCAGAATGCAGGACGAACCGGAGATGGACCGAATTTGGTGTGGTCTCAAGTATTTACATACATGAATGTGTCTTGAGAACATAGAGATAACAGCCAAGATATAGGGCTTGGTGATGACTTCGTATATGGTTGCGCGCGGAATAAATGAGTCAATCAGAAGCCCTTGCTGCGATTCCTCAACATCGGGATCTGATGTCTCTAAAGTTATCCCTGCAGCCCATCCCTTGGACCATTTCCAGTTGAACTAGCCCCATATGTTTGACACATTCAGAGAATTTATATTTGGATTTTCATGACTGGATATTATTGTCGACTGTGTCTTCGGACTTGTGATTTTCCCTTACACACATTAGCTTATCGGGGCAAGACTTGTCAGCGCACTTTGTATTCTGTAAAACCATCAACGACAAACACCCAGTAGTAATGCCTGGTATCATGGTACCAAAAAATACACTTCCCCTCTTTGCTTGCCCCAGTCGATTCAGTTCGCCAACGCATACAACACATCGCTTGACCACGGGTCTGCAGACCGCCCCCAGAAGACACTCAATATACCCACATGAAGCTAAACTTTCTTTGTCGAGTGAGTGATGTCAGATCACACCGTGGGTCACCAAAAGAGACAATTGTCGTGCAGATGGATGCTTTCTTGACTCGAAAGGGGATTTGTAGGCGCCATCCTTAGAGAGGCTGGGGATTGTTAGGCTTCACCATTGCCACAAGCAAATCTGGCAAATGGGATTCGACTAGTAGATAGGGTAAGCCAACCTATAACACATGGCTTTTTCGGATAAGTCTGAGCGTGAAGTGGGCAATAGAAGTACTTGACATCACCAATTAAATGTCCTGAGTCCATAATCGTATCTGTTTCTCTTTCCAACATCACCATTTTTTCTTTCTCAACTTACCCTACTCAGCACCTGGCCATTTTTGCTGTTGCTTGAACAAAGGCAGCTAAGCTGTAAAGAAGTCTCCATGTTTTCCTCCTCAGTAACCACATATACCCCTGTCAATCCATTACTAGCTTTGAGCAAGCCCTTACCCATTTAGGACATGGTCTGAGTTTTCTTCCCTGGAATACACAAAGAGGAACAAAAAGAGAAGGAAAAAATAGAAAAAATCCCAACATGCTTGTTCCAAGCAACGACACTAGGCCTGTCACCCTCCACGAATTTATATTAAACTCCAGCCATGTCCGGTCTACCTGCCAATTCGTAATCTTTCTGGGCCGTCTTTTGAATATTTTTCTTTTTTGTTCCCCATGCTCACTACACACTGTTCTCCGGATATCCTCACTTACATCTAATTCATGCCGGGATCTTAATACACCCTCAGTGTTCCTTAGTTCGACTTTACAATCGACGACTAACCTTTTTTTTTGTTGTTCTTGAAAACATATTTTGCAACCCTTCGGTCTTGGAGCCCATCTATCAAAGACGAATAAGTTTGAGTCCAAACGACGACATCCAACACATCATCTTTTGCCAAGGACTCTTACTTGAACTACAACCTGTTCTGACGATATTAATTCCAATTTGCCCCAATATCGGTCGATAAGATGGGGTCTACTCAGTTCGGCAATTTCGACGTACGTCTTGTTCTTGTAACCTAAACTCGGAATATATTACGGAAACTATCCGAGTCCCGGATCTGTTCCCGACTCTACCAACCGAACCAACAACTAACTGCATCACCAGAAATTTTGTCGCGATTCTACTCTTCCTATTTGCAACATACTCTCCGACTATCACAACCAAACTGGCCCCTGGGGCGGTTGCGAACTCACCGGTATCAATATCCATGATGGAAAGCATTTGGGTAACCTTGGTTCCATTCTTCTTTGTGGAATATCCATAATCGTTACTGGTCTTTTGATTATGCTTTCTGCGAGAAGAAAAGCTGCTGTTGGTCGCATGTAAGTAGAGCTTTTTCCTCCAAAATTCGTTGTTTGAGGTCCTGGTGTTTTTGGCGCTTTGACAGCGCTTCTTCAAACATCGTCGTTGCCAAACTTCATACATTCAATGTCACAGTCGCTGACCACAGTTGTTACAGAGAAATGCAACTGTTCCTTGTGGGCTTCATCATTATCGAAATCTGCGAAATCTTCACTGTTGGCGAATTCCCTCTCAAGGAAAGCGTCCGGATTGGCTTTACGGGTGTCCACATCGGCGCCATCGTTGCGACTCTCTGGATTCTTATGCTTAATGCTGCTGTCGGGTTCCAAATTCTCGATGATGGTACTTCTGCGTCTCTCGGTCTTATCGTCGCTTCTGCTGCTGCTTTTTTCATCGGAACTGGATATATTGCCCTCGACACTGGTTACTCCTGGACCGGCTACTGGGATGACGCCTACGACGGAAACAACCGACATATTGCTCTCTATGTACTCTACCAGCTGGTACCTATCGTATTCCTAGCCGTCTTCTATGTTCTTGAAGCCGTCCTTGTCCTCAAGATCCTTGAGGAGTGGATGCCTCTTATATGGCTGACCGTGTCTGTTGTTCTTTTCGCCCTTGGTCAGATATTCAACTACGCTATCAGCTCTCACATCTGCAATGGCACTTCTGGAAAGATTGATGGCTCTTTGTTTGAGACTTTTTTCACACTCCTTTCTGTTGTTACCATTTGGTACTTCTGGACAACCATCACTGAGGATGATTGGGAGCCTGGCACTTACCTTACCGATCGGTAAACCCGGACTCCAACTCAAATAAAAAAAGTTGGCCCATTTTTCTTGTCATTTTTATGTTTTGCATTTGTTTTCGTTCAACATCGTCTTTAATACCCATGATGATTTTTCTTGATACCATTATTACTTGCACCCTCATCAGCCTTGGAAGACGTTCTTTTTCTTCAGTATTTAACACATTTACTCACGACACCGGGTCGGATTGGCGCATTGGAGTTCAACGGCGTTACCACTGGGACACATCAAGTACCATGATGTTCTCTGAACATACACTAGGTACATTGGATTTTGGGTTTTCATCAAGAGCTCAGGAGATGATCGGTTACACATTAGAGGTGACCGATGTTCTCCTTCCTGCTCGTATTGGATGGCACAATTGGAGCAGACACGCGATGATATTCATGGCTTGGATATTTGCGTGAATCTGTTGGACTCTATTTCGAGTTTTTGAAAATGTTTTGCTTGTTCTGTGATTTTATTTAGTTCAACACTTACACCTTAATTAGGACGAGGCTTGCCCTTGTCCTTGACCAAAATTTGCTCTGCTTCTTAAAGCAACATACTTTGTAATACAACTCATGCAGTGTATTCTGCTCAAGATGCTACATACGACCTGTATCCTCTCTGTATTTACATGATGTCGTGACCATATGAAGTTTGCCACAATTTTATCTGACTCGACATCTCACAGGATTTGGTGCCGTCAAATCTTGCCTAAACCGGGAAATCTCTAGAATAAACTCACGGAAACTCCCGGACATAACTGAATACATTGTCAACATTTGGGGAATGTAAACTTTACTCAGCAAAATTCAAAAATCCATTTTAACATAGCAAAAAAGGATTAGGATCATAATTGGCTGGACATCTGCAAGGCTATCAACCATGGTAGCACTAGCGAACTTCATGACGCTTTCAAAATAATTTTGAGATCAGCCTTGTCACTTGAGAGTTTGCGCTAATGTGATCATAGCTCATTTACAACCTTCCATCTGTTTTTTTCAACCCTCGATCTGATGTCATCTCCCTCCTATTGAACCATCTACCAAACCACATTCATTTCCAATCCGACGGTGTTCTCTCATCCAAATTCTTTGATCCAACCTCCCGCCTAAATCCTTCTGCCCTCCATCGCATCGCACAAACAACTCATCATGGCTGACTCCGACAACGAATTTCAAGACGAAAACGAAGCCGGCGACAAGATCCAGCGCAATGGCGAGCGTAAACGCGGTGCCTGGGAACAAGTCAAACGCTCATGGGATACTGTCGTCGAAGATGAAGCCGCCGGTCTCTCGTTAGCCGAGGTTCTCGAAGCTGAGAAGCGCCGCCGGCTTATGCGTGATACAACTCCATTGCAACGGGGGATTATCCGGCATTTGATCTTGGTGTTGGATATGTCATTTGCTATGGCAGAGAAGGATATGTTGCCATCAAGGTATCGATTAACGTTTTCATATGCGGTGGACTTTATTAAGGAATACTTTGAGCAGAATCCAATTTCGCAGTTGGGGATCGTGGGGATGAGAGATGGTGTAGGGTTGCGAATTAGTGAGCTTAGTGGGAATTCGGAGGAACATTTGCGAAAATTGAAGCAGTGGGAAACCGGCCATGAACCACAAGGCAATCCAAGTCTACAAAATGCGCTTGAGATGTGCCGCGGAGCTCTCTTGTAAGTTGGTCGCATTCTCGAACCCTTCTTCTATCTATGACATCATACTAACCATGATCTACCTGTAGTAACACACCGTCTCACGGAACCCGTGAAGTCTTGGTAATCTACGGTGCTCTTCTCTCCAGTGACCCCGGCGATATCCATGACACCATAACCTCCCTCATCACCGATCGCATCCGTGTCTCCATTGTCGGTCTCGCCGCCCAAGTCGCCATCTGCGCCGAGCTTTGCGCCCGCACCAATGCTGGCGACACATCCCAATACAATATCGCTCTCGATGAGGGACACTTCCGTGATCTCTTCCTTGCCGCCACTACCCCACCAATCACCCGCACCGCCGAACAAGCCGCTCCTAGTCTCTTGATGATGGGCTTCCCCTCACGAACCGTCGCCGTCGGATCATCTAACGCCGTCGCCTACTGCGGCTGCCACAACATACTATTCAGAGAAGGATACCTTTGCACCCGCTGCGGCTGTCGCGTCTGCAGATTACCCGCTTCTTGCCCTGGCTGCGGCCTCACCCTCATTCTCTCCACGCACCTAGCCCGTTCCTACCACCACCTCTTCCCTCTCAAAAACTTTGTTGAAGTCCCCTGGGTCGACGCCTCTAAATCTGTTGCCTGCTACGCATGCCAAATACTCTTCCCCAAGCGCCCCAGTACCTCCGCCAGCAACGGGACTGCCCCGGCCGCCCTGCAAGGCCAGCCAAATGCCGCAACAGTCGCAAAGGCTTCCGGAAAGGAAGTAAAGAAGGAGCTCAAAGGTGTCAGTGAGAGTGGTCGGTATGCTTGTACGGAGTGTGATCAGCATTTTTGTGTTGATTGCGATGTGTTTGCGCATGAGGTGATTCATAACTGTGCTGGGTGTCTGGGCGACCTGAGACCAGCAATCGCTAAAGCAAAGACAAAGGAAGCGGCCAATGGTAATGCTAATGCTAATGGTGTGGCGAATAGAAATGGTGCTATGGTAATTGATTGAATGCAAAATTATTGGTGATGAGGGAGGCGTTGTGGCTAAAATAGTAGTTGAGCACGAGGACTTGCTTTTGGATACGGTGAGATACGATCACGATACCGGTAATGATATATGAGAAAGTTGAGAATTGGGACTGACATAGTCCCTTCTCCTTATGACACATCAAGCACATAGACGACATGGCCAAGGTCCCGTCACCAGAATGAATTCCATACATTTATTGAAAAGGACATAACAGTTGTTATTTAGCATACACAAGATAGATACAGGCTGAATAGTATAACAAAAAGCAATATCAGTCACCTTGTAATGAATCTAACTCTAGATACAGCTACAATGTCATTTTTGGGATGCTCATAGGTTTCCACGACGAGCTTGCTCCCTCTCAATCGACTCAAACAAAGACTTGAAGTTACCGGCACCAAAGCCCTCAAAATCATTGCGCTGGATGATCTCAATGAACACGGTCGGCCGGTCCATCAACGGTTTGGTGAATAACTGCAGCAGGTAACCCTGCTCGTCATAGTCAATAAGGATATTGAGTCTTTGAATAGTATCCAGATCCTCTTGGAGCTCCCAATTGCGCTTCTCTGTCCGTAACCGTACACGCATAGTCTCGTAGTACGTCTCCGGCACTGAAATGAACTCGACACCACGCGCTCTCAATGCTGTCACGGCGGAGATGATGTCAGGTGTCCTGAGAGCAATGTGCTGGATGCCAGGACCCGAGTTGAAGATGATGTACTCCTCGATCTGTGACTTCTTCTTTCCTGGTGCCGGCTCATTGATGGGCATCTTCACCACGTTGTTGATACTGGCCATAACGATGGAGTTCAGAGCGGAAAACTCGGTGCTGATCTGTGAGTCGTCAACAGACCAGAAGCGGTGGAAGGAGAGGCAGTGCTCGTAGAAAGCGCAAGCAGCAACCATCTCATTCCAGTCTTGGTTGCCGACGCAATGGTCGATTCTCTCAAGAGGAACCTCGGGGAGAGAAGTTATGACAGTGCCAGTGGGTTCAGTGACGGCCTTATAGCCAGGAAGGAATATGCCTTTATAATTGTGGCGGTTGATGAGGGTGTGGGTGGTGTCACCATACGTGCGAATAACCGCAGTAGTGACGGAGCCAAGAGAGGTATCGTCGTCGGGAATCTTTATTGGTGGCTGGTCACTGTGGGCTTCTCTGGTAATGGCTATGTTGTACACGCGGGCGACATTATCAACTTCAAAGGCAACATCCTTCACAGCATCACCGTGGCGCTCAAGATGAGAATGCATCTCATTGAGGAGATTGCGGTCAGAATCACTAATGGGCTCATCTTCCGGCAGATACACAGCAGAGCGGATAGGCGATGTGAAGACAAAGGTCACGTCAGCATTCCGGAGAACATATGAGGATAAGTATTTGCATCCAGTCTCAAGGCCACGATAGGCAATGGCCTTGAAGCCGAAGACGTTGCGGTAGTAAGCAGCAGCTTGCTTAGCATTGCCAACCCACCAAGTTACATGATCGTATCCTTGGAAGTTTGGGGCATCTGAGGAGGCAGGAAGGGCTCCAAAAGCTTGTCCTTCAGCAGTGGTAGATGGGGTAGGAGAGTTTGAGACCAGAACAGCAGGAGCCATTGTAAAAATATCTGAAAGGTTGAATTGTATAAAAGAGACAGATACTGGAGCCAAATAAAAAAAGCCTATCCGGTGTAAGAGACTTGTATTAGCCAAGATGGTATTGAGACAATGGAGAATATGTGGGATATATAGAAGGCAAGATTGATAAAGTTGATGGCCTAGATTCCAAACATAAAGCCGAACTGGAGCGGTAAGACCCTTTTATAAAGAAGTCATGTCTGGATATTGCTACAAAGAGAAAGGTTTCAGCAGCAGTTACTCTTGGCACTCTTTGAAATTCAAGTCACAGTCCTTTGGGCAATTACTGGTAATTACTGCACATCTAATTTTCTTCAGTTATTAAGAGCCCCAATGTTAGCCCTGTCCTATTTCTGACTTACACCAAAATTAAATATGAAAAGTTGACATGAGGGGTCAGCAGAACCCCGTTACTAGTCCGTTACTGATGATCACATCTGCATCTATTATCACACCCACACACACCGTGGTGTCGATACATCAACCTAGTTATCGTATCCCTTCGTCTTATTGAAACGGGACTTGCTGTCAGATTTCACTGCAGCTTATCACTTGTAAGGAGACTATTGAATTGTGCGTATATTTACATAAGTTGCTTTATATCAGTATGTCTAGATGGCATATTAAATCTCTGCCCTTTCTGGCTCATATCTCAAGTTCAATCAGGACACAGACAAAGTGTCGAAACAATTCATGGCAAGTTCACGTTCGGGTCACACCAATGCAACGTACAATGCCGACCGCTTGAATGCTTTTCCTGAACTGGGCTTGGCCCATGCTTATTGTACACACAGTGCAAAAGCTTTGAAAACAGCTATCCGAGGGGGCATAATACATGCCGATGTGCCAATCTACCGCGACCTGAGCCGAGGAACATCGTGCTACCAAGTATTCTTTACATTTACGCGTGATGAACAAGGTCCGTGATGTCTTCATTTTGCGAGAGCTCGGCATAAACATGCCTTATCTGTATCCGGGAATGCAACCTAACGAATAGCCATAGCGGCTTTTCTCCAAACAACGTACGGAATCTTACCTTAACCCGCCTTTAAACCACAGACAACCTCAAAAATCCCAAATGATATATACATGTACCGAAATTTTTTGGCCTGGGCACGCCTTGTATGTTCTTAGCTGCGTGCCTGTTGATCAAGTAGCATTTCTCACTTTGTCCTGGTTCATCCTAGACTTTGGTCGTCCTTTATCAGTCATTTGGACGCTTGGCTCCTCATGAATATTAGGAAACAAGCGACAGTAGATGCTTACCGTGACTAGATATGTCCAATTTAGCACCACAGCTACCACCTTCCCTTCATGATGATACAACTTTAGGTCCCAAAAGGCTCGTACATAGCGTTTTGAATCTAGTCGCTTTTCCTAGTTACTCCGCAGATAGTTCGATGATACAAGACATCTAGCAACTAGAACATTTGCGGTTTACCTTGATGGACTCGCTGGAAAGGCCGGGCTTAGCAAGGCCGGGCTTAGTCTATTGCTTGATCTGCTGGGTCATTAGTCTCGACAGGCATCTGAATTAATCCATTTTTATTGATATTCTTGTAGACCTCCCCTCCTTAATTGTAATGGTTTATAGAAGGAACAATCTCCATGATACAATCTGGATGATTCTCCATTATTGCCCATCATGCGTTCGTCCAAAAGGTGGTAGCGAGTCTTGGACCCGCTTTGACAATGAGCAAGATAAAGCCCCGAAGATCTGGAATTCAGTGCAATTGAAGATATGAAGAGGTTTCATCTCTCTTGAGGATTGGGCATTAAACTGTCGTTATACTACCGAACTATACGACACCAATCTGTCCGTTCATTAAAGCCAAGTACAGCGAAGGCTTGTCTGGCCCGGCTAGGTTACATGCAAGTGGAGATTTGTCCTGCATCTAAGGATGTCCACAAATGAATATGAAGCAAGGAATTGCAACCCAGATAAGGGACTGGGCATATAGTTGGCAATGAGGCCTTTGCCCGCTATTCTGGGTATAGACAATTCTTTAGCCAACCATTGACAAAATAAAGAAAGGAAAAAAATATATATAAACCCGCGACCACGGAACCCACGGAACCGTCAAAGACTATTTATAATGATTCGTGAATCGTATTCATTCCCCAAAACGGTTCACATGGCTCCGTCTCCAGCGCCTTGAACAGTCAAGGGCCGCCTGTAACCGACTCTGGACGTGCGGAAACTAAACTTTATTTCAACCTCCAATTTAACCCGACTTAATCCACTGTCCACTATTTCTCGGGTCCGTAGTGCCCCACACTCCGAACCCTAGATATTTCTTGATTTTTACTTGTAAATGATAGTAATAGCCTAAAACGGTAATTCGGGTCAAGCAACAGCAATAGCTAAGTTTTACAGAGTTAATCAAGCAATGTTCCCAAACTTGGCTATTGCCCCTCTAATTCGCAAGACAATTAGGCTGCAAATTGCACGCTGATATTCGTTACGCCTCCGGGTCAAGTGGGTGTTGTATTTCACCAAAAATTATGCTCGCCGTTCAACAAATCTCTGCTTTACCATCTTGTTAGATGCGTCTGACTGCTATTCTGGGCCTTTTGTTTGTCACATTATATCAGCCCATGACTATCTGCAACGCCTCAAGCCCCCGCACACGATAGCGCTGGTAGAAAGTACTAAGTCATCCTTCGGAGTAACTACTTGTCGCTTCATTGGGGAACCGCGAGGTCTATGTAACCCCCGAACTTCATGCGGTAATCTCATAGGATAATCAATATCACATATTTGTTCTCAACATAAAACGCACGACTACGGAGACATATGCAACGGATCCTTAGATAAAAGTATCTCTAGCCGGGACCAGAACTTTCTTGATATCTCATTGGTAAATTTTATTGGATCAGTACTGTGATTACTTACACACTAGTTATCATTAATTTGACTACACAAACTCATCATTCAAAGCCTCATCACATTCCACTTGTCAGCAACGGTTATTACTTTTCCTGATCATCTTTTTTCCCGAGTCAAGTTTGCCCCTCTTTCTCGCTTCATTCCAGATAAACTTTTTCACTTCTTTAGATAACCATCAATTTGGTACCAACCTTGAAAATTTAATAGGCAACAATGGCCGCTATTTCACTTCCCGATACATCTTCAATGTCCCTCAGAGACCTTGAGGTACTCGAAAAGATCAAGAATCCCGAAACCAATCCGTCATTTGTTCCTGTGATTGATGATTCAAAGCCAAGAGACCCAGGATGCGCAGATCCTGAAAAGTACAAAGCAGCATCCGTCCTCGAGAGACAGATTCTCGGAAAGATCCAGAAGCTAGAATTTCAGGCCATGGCAAATGGCGTGGAGTCAAACCCAGAATTCGTTAATGGATACAAAGAATGTCAAAAGGAACTCGACTATCTCATCTCCCAATATCCAAATTACTCGAGCGCACGAAATAACCGCGTGCAGCTGTATAAAAGACTATACGGGGACGCTATATTAGCTGGCGCTGCCCATTGCAGCACGGGACTTGTCAAACAACCATCAGAGTCTGAAGTCACGAGAGCTGTCGAAGTGGCATTGGACGATCTGGAACACATACTTCAGCAACTGCTGCCAAAAGTATATACCACTCCAATGTCCTCACGGCATATGAGCATTTTGGCTTCCGCAGCAACACAACGCGGTATTTTGTATCACACTTTTGCTAAGGTCAGAGCTGCATCTGATAATGTTGTTATTCCTAGCAGTCGTCTGGAATCAAAATGGACTTTGCAGTCGGACTTTGAATCAGTTGCATCAAGAGACTTTGCAGTGGGGGGCTTTTTTGGAAATAAAATGGCAAAGGAACTCGCAGTTATGATCAATCCAACCGCAAAGTTATGTGGTCAGATTGTGAGTGAGGCATTGAGAAAAGAGAGAGGTGGTATGTGAGACAAGGCTGATCTTCGTTGCTTCTGTGGCATGGTGGTATATACGTAGTCAAAATCTTGATGATTACAATGACGTCTTTGTTTTTTTTAGTATATCAGGGTTTAATAGTAGTATGTTACACCACGATCCTCCGGAACAACTAATGTAAATTATGCGGTCTTGCTGTCCAACCCGAGACGTCTGATCACTATTAGCTACGATCGCGACAATGATGTTAAAGACTAAAGCTTACCTGAGGCCAACCTGGAAAGTCTCGTATCCAGTGCGACCTTGTTCATGGCCCTCACGATTGATTCGCAATATAGCAGCACTAGTGCCGATAACGATTGCGAAGATGGGGTCGGCAACCCGGGAGATGATATATGCCTGAGTCATATCTGCAATGATTACTGGACTCAATGATCAAAGAGTCGGATGTTCCTATGAAAAAAACACTAGTTGGTTTTAACAGGACCACACGATGTTATTACTTTCACGCTGCAAACGCAGGTGCTTTACATGAACTTGGTGCATGGCAGCTTGGTTTACCCTACATGCCGTCAACCCCACTTTTATCGCTATCATAGGTTTGGGTTATGGGTTGATATTTGACTATCGATAAAGGTCCCGTCCATATCTACCTTTTTTTTACCCAATTCAACCTTGTAATCATGGCAAGGTGCGCCACTTTTGCACGTGACCGTTGGGCTAGTCAAGCCCCATCATAATAATTTTCAGCCCACAACAAAAAAATTTCTGGAAACTCTGTGGGGGAATTCTGGAGCCAGGCTTTTTGGTAAGCCATCATCGCCTTGAACGACCACGATACTTTGACGTTCTCAATTCCATTATTCCTCTAAGCCCAGACGTCTTGTACCGACCCCCAAGACAATCTCAGACAAAATGAAGTTCCTCAAGACTGGCCGTGTTGCCATTATCACCCGCGGCCGTTTCGCCGGCAAGAAGGTACTATTTTCTTGAATATCTTTACTATAGAGATTATGTTTGCCGCTGAGAGACCGACTACCTATTGCGATGATACAGACACCGAGATCTAAGATGAATTTCATATACGACATCGAATCAACGAATGAATGGATTGGGCCTGATTTCGATCAATTTTAGAATCACCACCGACGATACACTCTAGCTGGATTTATGCGAAACAATGCCAATACTGTATCAAGGCGGATTCTGTTTAGTTTGGGGATGAATGACGGTTTCACTGCGTATAATTATTGGACGAACCATTTCTATGACGTATTTTCCTGCTCATTAACCTGCAAACCGGTACACTGTTTCGAGCATTTAATGAAAGATCCATCTCTTGACCTCATCATTCCGCATAGCTTGATCTCTCCGACAGCATAATCCCACTCAACAACCCAGGATCCATAATACTGACTGCCTTTCCCTCCAGGTTGTCATCCTCCAGCCCGTTGATAACGGCAAGAAGCCCTACCAGTTCGGTCATGCCATAGTTGCTGGTGTCGAGCGCTCTCCCTCCAAGATCACCCGCCGCATGTCCAAGGACCGCCAGGAGAAGCGCAACAAGCTCAAGCCTTTCATCAAGGTCGTCAACTATAACCACCTGATGCCTACTCGCTACACTCTTGAGCTGGAGGGTCTCAAGGGTGCCGTCTCCGCTGAGACCTTCAAGGAGGTTTCTCAACGAGAGGACGCCAAGAAGACCGTCAAGAAGGTCTTCGAGGAACGGTACACGAGCGGCAAGAACAGATGGTTCTTCCAGTCCCTGAGTATGTTTTATCGATCTAGTTGTGTTGGGATATTTCGAGAGATACAAAATTGTGTTTTGGGAGTTGGAACCGGGTGGTAATGTGCATTAGATGTTAGCGGAATCATGACGCGCCAACATTTATTATGCTAGACCCCTCGCCAACCCTAACTCGACATCCAACTTGATCTTGACCTTGTTGACCTCCAACATACATTTCTATCTCGTTATTGAACTCGTCACTAACACCGTCTCCAGGATTCTAAATCGTTTGTTTTTTTCTAAAATCGGGCTGGGAAGTTGGCTTAGACTTGTAAACAGTATCAACAGGGATTTGTTTGTGCCCCGGTTATGGGTTAAATGAAGAAAAAAAAATGACTTGATTTGGCCGATAACTTCTTTTGTTCATCTGCGTTCGAATCGACAACAAATCAAGAGAAAAGACATCTCATGAGGCATCGAAAAGATATACCATCTTCCGGCACCTTGTAACGAATAAAATTCAAAAATGACATGAACAACATTGGTCATCACTATTATTCATGGTGCAAGGAGTCAAAGGATTATTTGGTTTTCATCATGGACTGGTCA
The DNA here is from genome assembly GCA_017139545.1 of Ambrosiella cleistominuta. Classification (NCBI taxonomy): domain Eukaryota; kingdom Fungi; phylum Ascomycota; class Sordariomycetes; order Microascales; family Ceratocystidaceae; genus Ambrosiella; species Ambrosiella cleistominuta. The sequence goes on from JABFIG010000079.1 coordinate 32,393, forward strand.
CGTATGGTTAAATACAACTTGAACAAAAAAAAACCTGAAACGAGCAAATCAATGGGTCCTCATGAACGTGATCCCTTGATGTTGATTGTGCTATTATTAAATAAAACTTGGTCAATAAATGATCCCGTCCGTTGTCAGGTCTTTCAATACAGTACCCCACACCAATCATACTTTTTGATTTCACAAATACCAAGAGGTCATTATCGTTATCATTTCAATATATTCATCTAAACTCACAAAATCCCATAAACCCAGCCAAGTATGGCTGGCGTCAAATCTATACCCTATAAATGCACCAAATGCACTCTAATCAACCCCACTCTACACATATCACATCCCTTTCACATCCCAATAATACAACCTAAATCCCCATATCAAGAGAATAGTTGTTTAAATAGAAGAACTCTGGAAGTTCTTAGGGCTCGGAACAGACCCAGTGCTGTTCAACACGTAGATAATAAACAACAGAGCACCAAGACCTAGCACTACCTTGCGGGTACCACGAGTCTGGAAGGTCCGACCAATGTCGTTCAACTGGGTCATCAGCTTGTCGTACGGAGTCTTGTAGTACACGAGACCCGCCAGAGCAATGCTGTACCCAAAGAACTGCAGGCCGGTGACCGGGGTACCCCAGATGATCATGGAAGAGGCGACAAGCAGGACGTCCTTGAGGACACCACAAAGGGTCATGACGACAGCATTGGTCTTGCCAATGAGGAGGACAACGGAGACGTTGAGGGAAAAGGCGACGATGCCGTTGAGGAGGAAGATGCCGAGACCAACGTTGGCAAAGTCAGCGTAGGTCACCTTGGGTATTTCCCAGTACAAGGCGACAAGGAAGTTGAGGGCAGCACAGCAGGGGGCGTAATAGTAGACGGAGACAAGAGGGTCCATCTTGTACTCGCCGCTCAGCAGCTTCTCGACCATAGCCAGACGCAGAGCCTCGAAGATAATACCAAGGATTTGGTAGATGAAGCCGATAAGGACGAACTGGATCTCACCGAATGAGGCAATGATGACACCGATAACGATGACCGTGACGTTGAGGAGGACGCTCAGCTTGGGCTGAGAGTTACCCATGAACCAGGAGGACAGAAGGACGACGACGGGTGTGGTGGCCTTGAGCATCTGGATGAAGGAAACGGACAGGTATAGGTAGGTCATGTTACCACAAATTAAACTGAGCGAGAAGCAGACACCAATGGGAACGATACCGCGCATGTAAACGTCCTGGGTCATGTTGATCTTGTGGCGGCCATCGAGCAGGTTGGTGGTGCGGGCGAGCACCTGGGTCATGAACGTCGCGAACGACAAATGGTAGGTCGTGAGCAGAACAGGGAAACCTTTGACATCATGTTAACACTGTCCGGGCGATCACATTCAAGATAAGCGATTATTTGTGTCGCTTAAAAAATCAAATGCCGACATCTGCAGCAGAGGATCCGAGAAATATACGAGTGAAATCCAGGTGTTAAGCGCGAAATAGAAAGATGGGAGGCAGACATACGGAAGTTGAGAGTGTCCAAAATCCACTTGTTCATAATAATCAGCGAGCCACTGACGGCAATCCAAAGACTATACGAGGTGCGAGACACGACCAGTCAGCATATGCACATCGTCTAATTATCCCTAATTGGCGCCCTATGTCTTGGCATGACGAGTTGTAAGCGGTCACCTGTCAAAAATGGTCGCTAGAACACCACTTGTGTGATTCGGCAAGACATGCATGGTGTGAAGTCGATTGGGGGACGGAGAAAACAACCACGATGGTTAATGTGTAGCGGGAAAAACGTACATGACATAGGCGGAAGCGGGAATGCCATTGCCGAGTTTGGGCGGGCTCGTAGCCGGGGCGGGCAGGAGAGGACCATCTTTGAGGACTTCGATTTCGCTGGAGACGCGCTCCTTAGTTTCACCGGCCATAATGATGCTAGTGGGTTGTTGGTGGTTGATGATGGGGTAAGTTGTGAAGATAGATGATGGTTTCGGTAAGGAAAGGCAGGGACAAGAACGTCCTCAGAAGACAATGTAACGGAATGCAAAGATAAAAAGAAAAAGAAAAAGAAAACCAGTTTTAAAGAAAGACTTAGAAAGAACAAACAAAACGCGGCTACAGCACTATGCCTCCGCTTGGGTATACTACTTGGTAAAAGGGTTTGGAGAGGAAAGCCAAAGGAAAGGGAAAAGATGGTCGCAGACAGACGGAAAGAGGGCTTGTCAAGGCTGTTGTATACTTGGTTTGATTACTTGACCACCACGTCTAGGGGATAAACAACAAAAGCAAAATACCAGCCAATAATTAATGATTCAGTCAGAAAGAGAATATTGTAGACAAGGGGAATAACCAGTCCTGAAAGTTGTCGATATGCAGGAAATGGGAAATTGGCTCGCAGGTCAGCTTCCTTGATGAATTATCGGGTTGGAAGTGGGAGTGGGAAGTGCGTAACGTGCGGTGCTTAGGGCGGCTGGCCGTTCTTAAGGATGAAACTATAGGTGCTATGCGCGGAATATATTTCAACGCAAGGCACAGCAAGTGGATAAGACCCTGTTTCGTGGTTCAAGACGAAGCTCTCGTATAATGTTATAATATCGTCTTGATGGTTCGAGGTTTAGGCTAATGTTGTGATACATCAGCATCCTCATTTTTTACATAACCGAGAATCTTGGCAATTGTTCTTACACAGCTTCGTGACTTCCTGCCCCGATTCGGCGGCCGCTGGTTGTCAAAGGCCTACGGCCAACACCACATTCAACGGCACAATACGAGCCCACCCTATGTCATTAGCATTCCGAATACAAATGTAATACAGCGTCATTCCGCATGATAGACTCGGTCCATGATACACAGTCACCTTTTTGTGACCCATCTCTTGTTCTTGTACCTGTAACTTGATAATCCCACATGTTCTTGTACCTTGGTAAATATAAAGATACAAATATTCGTCCAGTCCACGGACTGTCTCTCCTCCAAACAAAATACCCACACGTACTGTGGCGTGCATAGTTCTCTCAAAATGGCTATAAATTATCAACCATCCCATCTTCTCTTCTCGTCCATCCATCTATAATATTCCCAAAATTCCCCTTTTTGGCCTCCTTTCTCCCAAAACGCCCGCCACCATCCTCTCTTGTCCAACCGTAACCCCATGTTCTCTTCTCTCCCACCTACCCACTGTCACGGCCAACTGCCTGACCCTCCACACTGCCACGCCGATGAATATCCGTAGACCCGATCAACGGCATCCGTTAACTTTATCATTCCATTAATTGATTCCGTAACTAAATACGTATTTAGATATATCTGATACACAGCTTGTTTGAGTCTAGTGTTTGGTTTCACGGCTCTGGTAGATACTGTTCTGTGTTTTCTTCTGTTTCTTTTTTAGTGAGCAGTGGATCAGCGGGTGGTGATTGCGGTGGCTATGTTAACCGGTTAGTGGTTTGTAGCGTTGGTCGGATCCGAATCGCCACGCTGATTCAGCGGCTAGCCGTGGATCACAAACGCACTTATTCCATCGATCCGGTAAATCCTTTAATTGCTGTAATCCTGATCACAGGTGTTTATATACAGCAAAAATAAAACGTATGCTTCAGACACATTTCCAACTCTTGATAACTAACTATATATACTACAAGAGTTGGTTCATATCTGCATAAATCAAAGAACCCACTCAGACTCCAACGCTATATAAATACGTTCCAAAATTCAGACCCTGAACTACTGCCGATATTTCAATTCCTACGAAGTCCTTCGCTACAGTACCCTATAATTTGATAGGATGAGAAGTCTTCGCTCATTTGTGTGACTATATAGATATTTTTAAGACAAAACTCTTCTGTTCTTTTCTGTATTTTCTCGAAACAATCGAAACCCGCGGGTGAAAAGCGGACGGAAACCTAGCTCGGGTTATCAGGGCAAGAATTGCCGCCATATGTTTCAATCAATTATAATAAACCCTAATTGATTATAACCCTACACTTAAACAACCATAAACAAGCTTCCTTTACAAATGTTTATGATGTGCACAATATATTTAGTTGTATATGTTCCTCCCCCTGAATCAATGATATCGCCCATCCACTATGCAGACCCATACCTTAGCTCCGACAGATCAGTGGATAGTTTTCCGTGATGGAACTTCGCACTGATGGTGCGGCCGGGGGGAGAGGGGAGGGGGGGCTCAATTCTGAGATTGCGAGGTGCTGTCTGGTGTCTGAGGTGGCTGCCGATCAACTGCATTGCAGAAAGAACAGAAATGAAGGACGTCACAGGGGAAAAAGCTAAGGGGTCAATTTGGCGGGGTGAATGGAGGAGGTTGAAATTAGGGTTTATACTAGTTAAATGTGGGGTTGAGTTAGAGGGGAGTTGACGTCACGTTGGTTAGCGGAATTGACCACATAAATATGAATGTTTTCAAAATGTCTTCAAAAGAAGTACTTCACGAAAGATAGTCAAGAGAGATGTTGACTGACGAGTAGTCCCACATCTGTGTCTCTCAAGACCTCTGGCATACATGAACAGTGACCTCGCCAACACGCCGAAGGAGCAGCAACAGCAGGTTTCCAATACCCCTCCAATGTAAACAATATTTGATCCATGGAATTTAGGGAACAGAGGGGCATTCGATGGTATTGGGCTGACCCGAGATATTTATCAATCCTAATTGGAACATCAACCAAGAAAGCTTACTGTTATATTGTTGATCAAGACACTGACTAGGAGAACTAAAGGTTACGTGAACTGACTGCATCTACAGTGAGCGGACGATAAGTTTTGTCAAAGCGAGCTACGCGGTAGTGGATTGAGGGGAAGGAAAAGGTAAACATCACATATGTGTATGCATGCATATATGTATCATGGCTAATGGACCGGGAGTAGGCTAGGGACATTGAGCAGAGCGAGGTTGCGGAACAGAAAATGCATGGAGGAGAACCAATATGTTAATTTAGGAGGACAAATAAAATGGTATCGAGATTTGACTGATGTAGAAATAAATAAGTTTCTTTGGGACTCTCCAGGACTTATGTGATGGCTTGTGTGCTTCATTGTGAAGTTGACAATCTGACATTCTGATGTGATAGGCACACTCCCATGTTGACGCCACACCACACCAATTTTTTTTTTCTTGGGGCTTGTTCTGTTCCTGATCTAATTTCGGTGGCTGCGGCTGTGCAGAGTGATGTGGGATTCTTTTTGTAGTGAAAACAGGCCATTGAGACTCTGAAATATAGGATAATAAGAACTGGATATTGACTGCCACGTTAATGGAAATAATGGACGTTCAACGCTTCTTGAAGGGACTAGGTCCTGGTCTACTATTTCTACAATGTGTCCGTATCAAGTGGACGTTGGAGCTTGACGTGAGAAGTGTTGAGGGTTTGATGCTGAGGCAATCTGGTGCTCTGATCTTTAGTGTTTGTACCGTTTATAAAGTTTAGATATTGATATGTAAATTGATAAAAACACCTTGCTGCCATAGCTCTAAGCCTCACCGTGACGTTATGGGTTGCTTGCATACAAATCTGTTTGTAGATGCTTCGTTTATAGTGATAAAGTTCTGTTCGCCAGCCACATAATCACCCACCAGTATATGTATTCCTGCCAGATAATATGCAATGCTACACATGTTGATACGGCATGGCTATATCAAGACCACTATCACCAGCAGACATGAAATCCCCTCGTCCTCATTTAAATCGGTACATTGTCCCAGGTCTTACTCGTTGTTTCCCATATACCCTGGACACTCCTGCCCCACAACGCCTACTTCCCCATCAAAGCAACAGGAGCTGTTCTCCGCCGCCCTAAAGGTGAAAGAAGCTATGGGGCGTATGTCCTTGCGGCTCTTGAGCAGAACGGAGGCAGGAGACTCAATAACAATGCCTGTCCACGGGGAGGCGTAGTAGTTGTGATGGTGGCGGAAGGAAGCTCGCTTGAGGGGCGCCATGAATGTATTAGAGCGATTGGAGACGCGGTTGGTAGTTTTGGGAATAAGCTTGATCGTCATGAGTAAATAGCCATATCTAAGAACTCGACGGATGAAGGGATGTACCGTATCACTACAAATTTAGAAGATTTTATGGGGATATTCTAAGATAGTATTTATTAATTTAGGTCACTCAATTAATTTTCAAAATTCGAATAACTGCATGTCAAGAAGAAGCACAGCATCCAAGACTCCTGGCTCTCCCATTCTGGCTTGCTGTTCCTATACCCCTATCTAACAGGAATCCCCCACCAATCAATATACTCATTAATCGTAATTGCTCCATCCATCAAACCCCGAAATCCATCCCACTCAGACAAGACCCCTTAGGGTAACTACCATTGAAACTCAGCCCGCGCCGCCTCCCGACTTCCATTTATCACACCGCTGCATCCCTCTTTAAACATCGGCCGAAGCTTCTAACTCTTCTCCCTTCTCTTCCTCCGCCTTGTCCTGATTCTTTGATTCTCCTCTGTATACCCTGAAAATCTTAACCGCATCCCTCTAAATAAACGGCATCTGGACCATTTAATTCTTTTTTGTACCATTTTTTTTTCTTTCCTTGTTCCTTGATACCCCCCATATATACCTTATTTCACCACTCATATAACAAACATGGCCAACACTACCGTTGATGTCCTTATTATTGGTGCCGGCCCGACTGGTCTCGGTGCTGCCAAGCGTCTCAACCAGATCGTAAGTTTACCTTGCGACTAGTAACCATATAATGCAGAACCATACTAACATTTTGCTCAGGATGGTCCTTCATGGTTGATCATTGACGCTGCTGACAAGGCCGGTGGTCTTGCTGGTACTGACACTACCCCTGAAGGTTTCGTAAGTCACCCTAATCGCCATCCCATTAGACCTTATTAACCCACTTCTAGCTCTTCGATGTTGGTGGTCACGTCATCTTCTCTCACTACAAGTACTTTGATGACTGTCTTGATGAGGCTCTCCCCAAGGAGGAAGACTGGTACAACCACCAGCGTATCTCTTATGTCCGCTACAGGGGTCAGTGGGTTCCTTACCCATTCCAGAACAACATTTCCATGCTTCCCAAGGAAGACCAGGCTAAGTGCATTGATGGCTTGATTGATGCTGCTCTTGAGTATCGTGTCTCCAACACCAAGCCCAAGGACTTTGACGACTGGATCGTCCGTCTCATGGGTACTGGTATTGCCGATGTTTTCATGCGCCCCTATAACTTCAAGGTCTGGGCCGTCCCCACCACCAAGATGCAGTGCGCTTGGCTCGGTGAGCGTGTCGCCGCTCCTGATGTCAAGAAGGTCATTCGCAACGTTGTTGAGGGCAAGGTTGCTGGTAACTGGGGTCCCAATGCTACTTTCCGCTTTCCTGCTCGTGATGGTACTGGTGGTATCTGGACTGCTGTTGCCAACACTATCCCTGCCGATAAGAAGCGCTTCGGTGCTGGTAACAAGGTCGTCAAGGTTGACCCCGCCGCCCACACTGCCATTATCCAGGATGGCAGCACCATTACCTACAGCAAGTTGATCTCTACCATGGCTGTTGACCACCTCATTGAGCAGATTGGCGACTCCGATCTCAAGGTGGCTTCTAGGAACTTGTTCTACTCCTCCACTCACGTCATTGGTGTCGGTATCCGTGGCGAGCGCCCCGAGCGCATTGGTGACAAGTGCTGGCTGTACTTCCCCGAGGATAACTGCCCCTTCTACCGTGCCACCATCTTCTCCAACTACTCCCCCTACAACCAACCCGCTGCTGATGTCAAGCTGCCTACGCTTCAGCTTGGCGATGGCTCCAAGCCCGCATCTTCTGGCGTTAAGTCCGGGCCTTACTGGTCTATCATGTTGGAGGTTTCTGAGTCTTCGCTGAAGCCCGTTGACCACGCTAAGATCCTGGAACAGTGCATCCAGGGCCTTGTCAACACCGAAATGATCAAGACTGATGACGAAATCGTTTCTACCTACCACCGCTGCTTCGAGCACGGTTATCCCACTCCTTCTCTGGAGCGTGAGGACAGCCTCAAGGTCATCCTTCCCAAGCTCCAGGAGTGGGATATTTACTCCCGTGGTCGTTTCGGTTCTTGGAGATACGAGGTTGGTAACCAGGACCACTCGTTCATGCTGGGTGTTGAGGCTGCCGATGCCATTACCTCTGGTGCTGTTGAGCTGACGCTCAATTACCCTGACTTTGTCAATTCCAGACAAAACACTGAGCGCCGGCTGGGCTCTTTGGGTCTGTCGAAGGCCAAGGCCTTTGCGGTGGACTCTCATAAGAAGGCTGAGTAATGTGTATGGGGACTTCAGTGATGACTTGAATTTATATATCACGATATATGCAAGTACGTAATAATGAAATTTACGCAATTGTACTGATTTAAGAATCCTGCTAGTTGTAATTATATATTACCACTGTGCAACCATCGTTCTGCTGTGTCCTTGTTATAATCACTGTCTAAAATAGTCCTTTTATTCTTTGTACGCGTGTCTGTACCTGGGTGGGAATCACGTATATTTATTTACCTCTGCCGGCTAAATAGCCGGTGCTAGCACAATGTAACCCCAGAATCCAGAATTCAGACAGAATACCCACACAGCCTCGCTTCTACCCGTTCACCGTGTACCAGGAAACCACAGTCCCAGTACCACCCCACACAATTGACAATGTTTAGCCGCTTGATATCAAACAATGGGTTATTGATTATTGATATTTACCATATAAAGGGCAAGTCAGATGCCAAGACTTTTTTTTTTCTTTTATCACGGAATATGCCGAAGAGAATGGAGTATATATTCTATGTGGATATTATTTGAATGTATTAAACTATTAAATCAATTGATGATTTGTGTATGTATCTAGCGTTGATGAATCATACAATTGATTTTTTTTCTTTCCCCATTGCGTGCGTGGCCTTTACGTATGTTATGTATCACACCCCACAACCCCCACAACCACTTGCTAGCTCTCTTTCTCTCTTTTTGGGCGCATCAAAATATAGGGCTACTAAAAGTTCATGATGTCGACGTGGGCTATGTGAAAAAGGAGCGGAGAAATATAGCAAGGGCTAGAGAAATAATATGATCATATACATTTTAACATCACAAAAAAGGTCATTTTCAAGTCAAGAACACGGGTGAAATCATAATTGATTCAATGCATTGTATTTTACTTGTTGAGTCCACAAAAGGATGTGGTACAATCGCTCTGTTATAAGAGACAAAAATGAATGGAGTAGATGAAGAGACCAAAGAGAACCAAAAACCAAAAACATATAGGCCATGAATGTATCGCAATAAACAACCCAGCCAACCAACCAAGAAAAAAAAGACAAAGGAAATAAAACAGAAAACCCACAATCTTAAACCTAAATCAACAAGCAAAAAAGTCTATCAAAACACAGGTACGCCATTCCGGTCCTACCGACGCGGCGTCGTCCGGTTCTTTCTTCTCTTCCGTCTCTCCGGAATCACAGAGACACCCCGCTTTGCCTTAGACTCGCCAATATGTCTCTCGTCCTCCGGTTTCCATGTCCCCTCGAAATCATGCTTGACCATGGCCATCGGGTCCTCGATACCCTTGGCACCCATCTGGCCAACACCGGGGGAGAACCCGGTAATAGGAAGCACAACGACATCGCCAACGCGGCGAGGGGCCGTCATGCCGGTGAAGTTCCGCCAATCAACCTCACCAAGAGAAGGCTGAACAGCGCCAGTGACGGCAACAGAAGGGGCCTTGAAGTAGCGGGGGTCGTTGAAGTAAGCCATGATGGAGTCGGTCCAAATGGCAGGTCCGGTGAACTCAATGACGTTCTTGTCGAGAGTCTTGTCGAGGGAGCCAGAAGCCTTACGCTTGAGGGTCTCTTCGGTAATGCGGGCAATGACCTCGCGGAGAATCGGGTGTCCAGGCTTGGCCTTCATGGTCCATTGGCAGAACTGAATGCGACGTGAGTACCACTGAGCCCAGTCCGGACGGTCAGGGTCAGCTTCAATGCCAATAACGAGACCAAAGGAGTCCCGGGGAACATTCTTGGGAACCCATTCGGAGGCAGGCTTCAGGGCCTTGGTGTCAATGTCGGAGTAGATACCGCCACGCGCATACAGAATCAAGTAGCGGAAGAAATCGGCCTTGAGCACGGGAAGCGGAAGCGACTTGTAGGCCTCAATGACCTCGGGGGTACTGGCGTACAGCAGACGGACCAGCGGGTAGGCAACGGCATCGGTGATGACCTCATGGATAAACCCCGGGTGGTGATTAGTCCAGCTAGCCTCCTCGTCGCGGAACTGGAACTCGCCATCAGCCGGAGTGTACTTCCAGGTCTGCCAGATGTAGGCGGGGAACTTGGCGGTGACATCGTAGGTGTAGGTGTACTCGAGTTTCTCGCGGAGGGACATCTTGGACATGTCGATCATGGGGCGCTGCTTGGCGGGGGCAGCAGCACCGGCACCGGCGACGTTGTTGGCTTGAGCGTTGGCATTGGCGGCAGCAGAGTTGCTGGTAGAGGTAGATGCAGATTTTGTGGAGGAAGAATCGGTGTGGAGCGGGGCGGTGGCCGACGAGGTGTGGGTGAGGAGGAAGACTATGGCGACGAGAAAGATGGCGGCCGTAAGGGCGCGCTTAGCGGAGAGCATGGTGGGCCAATTGGGTGGTAGGAGACTTGTGTCTATAGATGCGGAGGAGATAGATACCGTCAAGAATATTATGGTGATGGGTGTGAGAAGAGGAAAGTCGAGACGAGCAGTGAGACCGGCGTCACTGTCTGTGGGATGGTGGTAGTCTCAATGAAGTGTAGTGGTAGGGGTGGTTGCTGTTGATTATGATGATGGCCCTTTTCGTGAGATGAAGAGACGGAATAAGAAGAATCAAGTTGGTGGCCCAGTGGCAGGAGGGGGCCGTGTATTTGAAGACGGAAGAGAAATTCGTCGCAGGTTTGTGTTTATAGAGGAATTGAAGCTTGTTAACGGGACGGGACGTGGTCTGGAGCAGCGATGAAGCGGATTGGCCGCAGCTGAACAACTTGACTGGACAAGGGGGGAGGGGTGGATTTTGCAATTTCTCTGGGTGGATGGATCAACTGAAAAAAGTGGCGTTCACAGAGCAAGACTATGGCTGAGTATGCATTTTTACACAATTAAGATAAACGTCTTATATATATACACACCACACAAAAGATCCAGGAGAAGATTCCTAAAAAAAAAAAAAAATTTGGCAGGCGTATTTACTTATTCATTATTGTAACGAATGGATATCTTTTGGCATGTAATCCATATTAAATGAACTCTATCGTAGAAATCCATAGAGATATGATCCATCAGGGAAGTCCAGACACGCTCGTGCTTGATATGTACATACTTCGCAATCTATATATCTATCCATAGAATTGCACACTTTGGTTCGTCTCAGACTGATGCCAATCGTCAGACGAACTAACTTCACCAAACTGGAAAAAATCGACAATCTTGAACCCTTGTTTGAAGCCACAACCGGCCGGGATTGAAGCAATCAACCCGCAGACTGTACCATTCGTTAATTCATTCAGGGTGTTGACAGAAGAAAGTCATAAGTCGTCCGTCTTTTTTAGTCTTTAGTTTGTGTTTCTAGTGCGGATGCTTAGTCTTGTTTCCAGTGGGGCCAAGCCTAGAACTTTAGTGGGCTTAGCAAGACTTAAAAATAAACACAAACGCTTGGACTTGTGCTAACTCAACATGAACTTTCTGCATTTCCAGCATGCAAGGCGCGTTGTAAGTTGGGCTGTGAATTGTTGAAATTTTACGAGCTTACTTAAGACTTGAAAGATTTTGATCGCTTGTTAGCAACCGACATTGGAAACTCAAGACCAAAATTGAACCGAAAATAGATATAATCAACGAATACACGACCACCGAATCATTCCGACCGATATACAAATATCCATTCCCGACAGTCTCATCATGAATCTAAAGCCGTCGTCAGCTCTCCTCGTCCAAAACCAATCCCCCCATGCATAAAATATTCCAGGGGCTCATCCCTTCTTCAAAAAACCTGCCCCAAACTGTCCCCAGACTTCTGATCTGACCCTCTACCGCCCTCAGCGAAGCTCCCACAAAACTCCGTCGTTTGGTCATGTTTGAGCATCACGCCTCCCACGCTCAAACCCAAAATAACCCAGCGGTTCTCTCTCCTTCCTACCACGGGAAGAAACAGAACGCCGGGTTCCATGATGTGCTAAATTAGAACGAAACACTTCCTGTTGGATGCAAAGAGTATGATCTGCTGGATGAGTGGGGAGACTATGCGGAAGAGGACAACTTGATAAGAGTTGTCGGGTGGAGAATGGTTTCACCGATAATGGCATATTGCGTGGTCAGCGGCTGATATCAGGAAGTTTCCGGAGAGAAATTCGGGGGGTTTACCTTTGTATTGAGTCGTGAGGTGTCTTTGATGACGTCGCCGGGTCATCATCAGACGGGCAGACACAACACCGCCGACACGAACCCCGACTAGCCAGTCACCCATTGACGTTTTTGAGCAATCCGTGAGCTATATAGCTGCTTTCTTCATGATAGTCATTCAACTTCGCATATACTCGGGCTGTGATGGTCTCCTGTTTGGTGGCGTTACCGCCTTTACGTTGTTGGCTTATATATGTTTGCCCTGCGGTACACTGGGGCGGATGTCGTGAGCGTTCACTCTTGTCCTCCATGGCTGCATCAGCCAGGAGAGAGGGGGAAATAAAGAGAGAATGGACACAATGGCATGTTTCCATTGCAATGAACCTGCAGACCCATGGAGACAATAATACCTAAAAGATATCTTAAGGTATCATGGATTCAATGTTTGCCCGCAGTCTGCATGGCTAAGATGATCCGTCTACGTTGCCCTTGGACTCGAACGTTACTGCACGTTTGTTCTTGTTCCCACATCAGCGCACTACCATATGAAATCACTAACACAAACATAGCCTCTCGGTCATGTCCTGATTCACCCATCCACTCAGTGCCCGTCCTACCTTATTTGGACCTTGTATGTACATATATACACATGTACACATGTCTGCAACCCGACTTGACCCCTTGTCCTCTTCCCGACCGACACCAACTCTGCCACCTTTCCACCCCCTACTCCTCCACCGCACAGACCGACGATGCTCTTCAATACCACTCATAAGTCTCGCTCTCTTGTCTTTTTTTTCCTCCCTTCCATTCCCCGTAGTCCTCCCATGCTGTTTTTGCCTCGTTAGCGCTCTGGCTTCTGACTTAGGACGACGAAACGAGACGTCAAGTAAGGGTCTAGAATAGGGCCGCGTACGTGGTGGTATGGGCAATGTGTTTTATGGGGATAGTTAGTGATTGGCGAGGTGGGGTTACAGATTTTGTGGATTTGATGTATTTTTTTCTAGAGGGACAATTATGTCATGGCAGATGATGGAGAGTCTTGGGTGGGGAGATTCGCCATGAGGTTGTGATGTGCAGATGCATACGCAGCGAGAGAAGCGAGGGCGATGACCCAGATTTTGCTTAGGTATGGCTAATAGTGATCTGGTATGTGGGATGTTTCATACAGCTCAAAAGAGAAATAAGTGGTGAATATCAATCGTCAGGCCCAGGGCAGCGTATTTAATTATCATGACCATGAGGTGTAAGTGATGTTGGCACGTTTCCTTTATAACTTGATTGTGGCATGTTGGTGATGATGATTGTTGAAAAATAAATATCAACAAAACCAGGCCAGATTCTAAATTTCGGTACCTATCATGCAATATCGTGATTTGGCTTCAGAGAGAATAACTTCATTGGTGCTCCATGAGGTTTGAGGGCCCTTGAAATGTAAATCAGGGAAATCAGGGTTCTCATGATATCGCCACTGCTGTAGTATTTCTGTAAAAATTTAAACACAAATACAAACAGTTACATTCATGGCTGAGTTGCATGTTTTGTCAACTTACACCAAAACATCTAGTCCGACATGATGGATGTTTCACTATTGGCCTATAGATCTGAGTAACAATGGTTTGTCCTTCCCTCCTCCAGGATATCACTTAGACTTGTAAATCAACGTCGGACCGGCGTGATGAAGCTTCCTAAAACCCCATACACCTATCAATCCTCATCCCATTCCTGTCTTTGCTATCTCATTCTGTAACAGTCCTCCCTGGACGCTGTTACGCGGTTCCTTCACGACAGCGTGAAGATGTATCATGAACGCCACTGCTATCAAGTTCTTGATAATTAGACCCTAGAATACATGTTGGTTCTTAACTGGATAGCCCTAAAGCCACATCATCTACTGCGATATCCGCGAATGTGGATCACGAAGTTTACTGAAATGCATGTCGTTAAGACCGCTATACGCGCCATTTGTCAACGTGTAGGAATAACATATGGAAAGATGACATCTCCCTAGGAATGGATCAGCGGGCATTCTTTGAAAGCCTTTGATTACAGGTACAACTTTGGAAAATCACTACACCTTCAAATCTTGACTAAAAATTATAAAAAAAAAAGAGATATATATATATATATAAAAGACTAGTCCTTCTGCTTTCAATTTACTTTCTTACATCATTTTGTATTTTGACACTTGATATATCCATTAACATTTGGTCTGTTTTTGATAGTCTTGAAGTCGGATGGAGGTGTATTTTTTTGTATTTTTAGGAATTTGGTCCCTTGATCCTTATCATATCCTGGAAGCAAGAAACGCTAAAATAGTGCATAGGATTGGTATAATATACGAATTCTCAGTTCATAGGGTCAAGGGCTGTGTGACCTCTGATAAAAAAGAATCAAATGCTCTCACCAACCGAAGTCGAATCGGTGACCTTTCGATGACAATCTTAAAATTACAGTCGAACGTGATAACCAGCTACACCATGGTGAGTATCGACAGTAGTTAACCACTGCTCATGGTTCGTTTCCAGGGAAATTAGATAAGAGAACCTATAAGGGATAAATATAATGTGGTTAGTAACCACACAAATTCGTACACAAATTGCTGTTGACATTAGTAGCTAAGGCTGTTTGTCATAGCCGACATATTTATTACTTTGTTCGAACAAGTAGTTCTTATAGTTAGGAGTTAATCATTCATGCATTCTGAATGAGCCTAAATGCTAGATGCGCGACCGGATGGTCCATATGCCATCGTCCTGTCTTTCGGATCCGGAGCCAATGTAATATAAAGTTACCCGTTATTACATCTGCACTGGTATTCTTTCGTCACGAAGAATCTCACCTAAGATTGCTGGAGCCGTTATCAACACACCCCTATGCAATCGGCCATTCTAAAAACTCATGACCAGTGAGCAGCCCGCTTCTGTTCTCATGATGCTGTAACGGACCTGATCTAAAGATGAAATATCAGATTACGGTCGAGGAGAGCACTAGATGTCTAGTCCCTCGTTGCTTCACGGCAGGAGATCAGGGTGTAGCAGATATGATTGTGTGGTGGGACAAAAAGATAGGCTTTCATGCTTGGAGAGATTGTGTCACAGGTGACTGACTGTGGTAAACGTCTTTACAGATGCAGTGTATGGTCCGGAATTATCGGGACCTCGCCTCAACGGCACCTGCGGATGATAGAATTTGCGAAAAATCCAACAATCCAATTGGATCCATTAATCCAAATAAGGATATGATAATAAAGTGAGAAGAGGTAACATAATTATCCATGCAGGTTTGTATTTTTTATGGTTAGATGGGTGGCATAATTCAAGACATCGACAACCTAAGTAGTCAAAGGTTTCCAGAGATACGGGGAAGCGGGCGGTTGAGCATATGTCATAATGCAGGACCGGGGTTTAAACAAAAGGCGCTAACACAACTACACAACTCTTAGCCATTATATGGAGAACGCAAAGTTATCCGGACACCTATATATAAGTAACCCGTAACCTCTCGAACATCTCGACACCGGCAACTTGTCATGTTCATCTGAAACTTTCACTCTGGGGGTTTGCCCTTATCAACCCTATCTACGTGTTGACAGATGTCGGGATCCCTTTCCACTACCAGTCGCCAACCGCGGTAACTGCATAATTGATTCCGCTTGTGAGGATACATCGTCTCCATCCCCATTTCTCAACCTAGAATGTCTTTTCGGGGATGAAACTACCTAATCGGGATATCAGCAGGGAATTTTATACCAGAGAAATGGAAAACAACGCTTACATGGATAAATTGACAACTAACCTTTTTGACGCTTCACAACAGCATGTTGCAGATCGCAAATTGAGACTAAGTGTCTGCAGCTTCTACATATAAGACTATATAAGAAGTCAAGTTATCGGCTCTGGATCCTACAAACCAGGGAATAATCAGTGATTGTATCCACCGTGAATAAAGCAACGGCTCAGGAATTACCAATTGTGGTACCCCTCACTGTGGCACAGATCGTCGGCCCATTTTCTACTTATATCGCGACTAGCAGCCGCATAAATGGGCGAGATGGCTTCTCTATTCAAAACTTTCGCTTATCTCTTGCGCAACAAGCAACTAAACACTGAGGAAATGTCTTGTTCGACTCCCTTTTCACCAGCGGCTCTCGCTGTTCGCCACCCATTGGCACCTTTAGTTCCACAGGAATTCGAAGTTGCCCGGAAAGCTGTCCATGAAGCTCGCGGGGCAGATACTGTCATATACTTCCGGGAGATCTTTCTCCAGGAGCCCCTGAAGAAAGACTTGGTGCCATATCTCGAAGTAGAGAGAGCCGGGGCTTCACCCCAAGAGCTGCTCAAAATCAAGCCCAGAAGGTGGGCAAGGGTACAATATGACACAATCTCAGAAGGGAAGAGCTGGTACACTCAGAGTGTAATTGATTTGATGGATGGCAAAGAACTTCAAGTAGTTGTCGCCGAACCGCATCAACAGACTGCGTTTACACTGTGAGTACATGGGTTGCACATGAACTGACACTCACGTGATGTACCCGCTAACCGCGTCGTACAGTGACGAGTACAATGAATTCACCGATGCAGTAAATAAATCAGATCTTTTCAAAGCTGCCCTTGAGGAGTTTGTGATTCCTCCCCAGTTCAAGCTCATGATTGATCCTTGGCCTTATGGTGGACCGGAGGACTCTGACGGTGTTCTACCACGGTTGATGCAAGGGCTAGTCTACTGTCAGGATACAACCACGGGAAATCCCGACTCAAATTATTACTCGTACCCGGTGCCTTTGATTCCGGTTATTGACTGGACAACCAAGAAGGTGATCCGAGTTGACCGGCTGTCTCTTGCCCTGGATCGTCATGGATGGGTTGTGGATCCGAAGACTCAAAAGAAGACATTGCCTCTCTTCTCACATGGGTCTCCGGCTGAATACTGCCCAGAGTTACTGCCATCCGATGTCAAGCCCCGTGACGATCTCAAACCAATCAATATTACTCAGCCGGAGGGGACCTCGTTCGCTGTGACACCGGATGGTCTCATTACCTGGCAAAAGTGGCGGCTTCGCCTGTCCTTTACTCCTCGTGAGGGTGCTGTCCTCTATGACGTCTCTTACGATGGGCGGCCTATTCTTTTCCGGATGAGTTTTAGTGAGATGACAGTCCCATATGGTGACCCCCGCAATCCTTACCACCGGAAACAAGCATTTGATTTCGGAGACGGAGGAATCGGCAGAGCAGCGAATAATCTTCGCCTGGGCTGTGACTGCGTAGGGGCCATCCATTATGTCTCGACACTGCTTTCGAAATCGGACGGTAAACCGGAGACAAGTGAGAACGTTGTATGTTTACACGAACAAGACAATGGCATTGGTTGGAAGCACACCAACTTTCGGACCAACAGACCGGTAGTGACTAGACTCAGAGAGTTTGTCATCCAGTTCATCGTCACATTGGCGAACTACGAGTACGTCTTTGCCTACAAACTAGACGTCTCCGGTAACATAGGTGTCGAGATCCGGGCTACAGGCATGATCTCAGTTGCCCCCATTGACGAATCCATCAAGACAGCACCATACGGTGTCGTAGTTGCACCCGGTGCTCTTGCCCAGAACCACCAGCACATCTTTGCCCTCCGCATCGACCCGGCCATTGATGGATATGCCCTCGGCGTCACGCAGGTCATCGTCGAAGAAACTCATGCCGAGCCCACGAGAACCGGCATAAACACTGCCGGCAACTACTTTTCCGTGCGAAAGCGGGTCGTTGAAAAGGCCGAGGCCTTTGATGCAGCGCCACAGTTCAACAGGGAGGTCCGGATGGAGAATCCAAAGGTAGTGAATAAGGTTAGTGGGAGGAATGTCGGATTTAAATTTGCGCCGTTGGCAACGCAGTTGATGTTGGCGGATCCACAGAGTCGACAGGCGAAGAGGGCCAAGTTTGCAAAGCACCATATTTGGGTGGTGGGGCACAGGGACGGGGAATTGTGGGCGGCTGGAGAATATACCAATATGAGCACCGAGGAGAAGGGAGGACTGTGGGATCAGTGTGAAAGAGGAGACTGGTTTATTCCGAGGGAAGGCGAGAAGGAAAAGGGCAAGACTACAGTGAATGCCTATGGTTTAACGCCTCAGGATGAACAGGAGGCTAGGTTGAGTTGGCCGGTTGTGTGGAGTGTGTTTGGGTTGACACATAACCCGCGCATGGAAGACTGGCCCGTGATGTAAGTGACTTACCCGATGGCTCAAGATATACGGAAGCTTTGACTAACTGGGACTTTCCAGGCCCACCGAAATCCACTCGTTCCAGATTCGCCCCGCTGATTTCTTCGAGTACAACCCGGCGTTAGATGTACCTCCGGTGAAGAACCCCACCAGTGTGCTTGTTCCCGTCACGGCTGAATCTACTTCAGGATGTAGCAGCTGCAAATAAAATACGATTTACGACAGATAAAGATACATATAGTTCTTATTTCATTACCTGGGTTATACACAGCTACTATAGATATTAATATATCTTACAGTGACTTGGTCAAACTTTAGTTGGGAGGGTTGATCTTTAAGGAGAAGTCAACATGGGGGATGCCTTGGTGGATGGCACTGGTAGAGATGATGTCGATGTCTATGGCATATTAGTGAATGTGATCTTGATACTCCTAATAAATCACATGACTTACCATTGCACACATACTGCTCAGCGTTTTCCAGAGTCAGACCACCGGAAACCTCCAGCAAGAACTCTCGCTTACCAGCCCATCTCTCTCTAAGGCTTCTCGCCGCAATCCGCACCCCATCACCACTAAAGTTGTCCAGCATAACCACATCCGCCCCCGCCTCAATCGCCTCGTCGGCCTCCTGCTCATTCTGCACCTCTACCTCCACCTTGATACTGAACCCTGCCACACTCTTCGCCGCTGCCACTGCATCCTTGATACTCCCTTTACTCCAAACATGATTATCCTTCAACATAACCATACTGCTCAAATCCATCCGATGCGCATCGGCCCCGCCCACCAACATCCCATACTTTTCCACCACCCGGAATCCTGGCGTCGTCTTCCGCGTCCCCGCCAACCGCCCCGTAAACCCCGCCCTCTTGACAACCCCCACCATCTCCCTACTCGCCCTCGCTACCCCCGAGCACCTCGCCAGCAAATTCAACGCCACCCGCTCTCCCAACAGCACGCCCCTCGCCGGTCCTGTCACCGTTGCCACTTTGACTTTCCCTGCCGAAACATCCAGCATGGTCCCCTCAGCAACGTGCCAGGTGACTTCGCAGTCACATTGGGCAAAGACCTCGTTGACGAAGGGGACGCCGGCGACGATGCCGGCGGATTTGCCCCAGAGGGTGGCGGTACGGGGGGCGTCGCCGACAACGAAGCCGCCGAAGTCGAGGGTGGGGGTGTCTTCGGCGAGCCAGGTAATGATTTGGGATTTCCACGAGGTGGAGAGGAGGTGGGCAAGGGTGCCGTGTTCCTGAGGGAGAGTGGAGGAGGTAGAGGGGAGAATGATAGGCATTGTGAGATGTGTGACTAAGTGCGTAGAAGAGAGAAAAAATAGAAAAAAAGATGACAATGCAATGTTTGTGTATATATCAGATATAGATTTTGTTCTGTATCTGACCTGCAAGATGATGCAATTGGTATGATTACGAAGGATGCAGAAAGTCGCCTCGATCCTTGATCATATACTAATCTGTACATATTCAAACCCTGAACCAAGCCGAAACATGGTTGAAACACGTGACAGCCGCTGTCAGTTATTGTATATACCTTGCCCTACCATGTGCAACCATGGACCTCACATCAATCAATTACGGCTAACTTCCAACCACGAGTTGATGAAATTGACCGCCAAACGTGGTGCTACATGATTGATCCTCGACGTCGTTGCACAATCCACCACATTTGATATCTAATGATATTTTGCTGGAAAGTTGAATTAACTGACCATGAAACATCGAAGATTGATAAATGTCTGGAGGACTGAAGTGTAGTTGAGTCCAAGTAGTGCTGTACCCACACCGAGATGGTTACCACAAAACAATCAAATCAACCAAGGTCGTGTTATACCGAGTCAAAATATTTCAAGAAATAGATACTTGTTTAATGCAACGAAAAAAACCCTCTAAACCCAGCTATAAACCTACAAATATCTCTACTTAATCATCACGTTCTCCTAAGAATCCCCATGTCATCATCTTAAGACCAAAGAAACAAAAACTATACCCCAATAAGGAACCATCAAAAACTTCTCCAATGCCTTATGCTTTTAACGAGTCTCACGCATGTTGTGACACGTTCTCTGGTTATTGATGTTAGCAGATTGACTAAAACTGTTCAAAAATGTTAACACACTTGCCAAGATGAAGATAAAACTCAAGACTAGGATTAGTATAGGAATCCTGCACATGATTCATAGGATTAGCTTCAGCTGATTCATTTCCTCCTCTTCGCCGGAACTATCCGATGCAGGTTCATGATCTGGAATATGCTTGGGATCATATATCGGACTCTGTGAACCACGCGATCTGGATTTAGGAATAGACTTGGTCCGTTGTGAGAGCTGCTTTGATATATCTGGTTGCTTCACTGACTTCATATCGGTTGCTTCCTCTTTGCCAATCTGATTTCTGCTAATATGACCGGTGGATTGGCTCTCAGACACCACAGGTTCGTGATTACCCTGTTGAGCAGATTGCCGACTATCCAGGATCACAGACTCAGACATCGACCCCTTAACTTGAGTAGAATATTTACCAACAGTTCCAGTGGTCTTGCTTATGGCAGGAGAGCCTTTTGTCTCTTGCTTCTTCTTAGATCCATGGGTCAGAGGTACGTAAGGGTTCGGACAATAGGGTTTAAGCCCCCCGGGATCTCTTTTTGATGGCAATAAGGACTTCATCTTTCCCTTAGGATACATAGAAGGCAGACCATCGCTATCAATCAAAATCACTACTGAGCCAACCCCAATGTTGCGGTTGCTACTATAGTCTCTGTACATCAATATATTCGAGAGAATCATCGTATACTCTCTGAAGAACGCACCATGTCTAGATATCCATGCCAATGTTGTAGATACTTTGTTGTAAACTCGACTTGGATGCAAATACCTTGCCAGGAAATCGAATCGCTCCCATTTGGAGACATTGCCCAGCATTGAATTGTCGGGTACCTCTTCCACTGCACGGGGCCCGGCTTGAGACTGGCCGGTGGCTTCAACTTAGTACCTTTGTCAGTGTGCGCAGTCTCCTTGGTAATAAGCCTCTTCGCTCCAATGGTGAGACTGTCCTTTTCATTGACGATGCGGGCCTCAGTAGACTTATCAGTTTCTTAATGCAAGTCTTTATCATCACTGAGCTCCATACAAGGACCTTGATACTCGGAGAAGGGGTCCTTATCAAGCTCCTGTCCAAGATTAACCATGGCCTGCCGGGTTGATAGTTCCACTTTGGGACCATGAGCAGAAAAAGATGTTTCTAACTCGCGGGAAATGGATCAAATATCAAATATTGAGCCAATAATATCTGGGTTGAAAGCGTCTGCAGACGGGTTGTGGATATAGGATGAACTCTCAGCTACCACATCTATATATTTGAAAGGGCCTGCCAAGTCATCATTAGGAAACCCCCAATAGTCAAGGTTTCCAGGCTCGGGAAAACGATCTGTTGACTCATCGAATCCGTATTTCGGACTAGCAAGATAACCAAAGCTTTGACCGGACTGTTCGGATTTGCTTACATGCTGTGACAAGTTTTTGGCACTATTGGATTCAGGCTTAATCGCCGCATACTCAGAAAACATGCCCAGCCTCGGTACCGACGCAATCTCTTCCAATCCAATTTGCCCTGTTTCACGTGCTGTTGGTAGAACCTCGACACTCTGTATTGTACTTAAAGAGATTTTATACTTGGGAGACTTCGGTGATGGCTTAGGTCTGATCTTCACTCTTTGTAGTAGAGATCTCAATTCCACTCATGTCTCAGGTTGATTTAGCGGTGTCCTCTCAGAGCCTACGTATATAGGTCTACACTAAACCCGGTATACTCGAGATATTATCATTCAACACAAACTTTTGAGTTTGACGACCTTGATTGTGAGGTCACTAAAAGTCAAAGTAGGCCCAACATAATTACGAGAAGAGCTATTTTGCTTCCCGAATGGCTCGTCTATTGGATAAGCAACCATATCCTAGACGCAAAATGTTAGGTTTTGTCTTTAAAAAGTAATTATAAGGTGACAACATGACTTTACTTCTGGCGAAGGGCGCTTTAGTATCCTGATTTTCGGAACCCCAGAGTTCTCTCTAGGTTTTTGATCTACCAAATTCTCAGATTCAGAAGTTGGTATTTTCATGAAAGTCCTGAGATTCGACAGTCCAAACAAAGATATATCTGTCGGATCACTCAGCGGCTGAGACTTAGAGATAGAAGCATTCATGGCCGCCATCGAATAAGATATCTTTTGGGGTGGTGTTCCCATCCGATCAAAAGACTTGGCGATTGAATTGTCGGCATCTGGCGTAGGGGCAGCCACAGTTTTCGGGCCCCAGTGCCGTTTTCGACTCCACGAACATAAATAGCGAGAAGCTAATTGGGGTTGCGCCTGTTGACTGTCGGTCCTTCTGCGACTTCGTTGATGATTACCAGTGTTTCCACTGATCGTCGCAAAGCTTTCTATAGCGACAAAACTCTTAGTTCCTTCGGGCTCTTCCATCACTTGAGATTTATTCACTATTGATTTCACTTTTGATTTGTTTTCAGAAGGCTGATGGATCTCTTTGGCGGGAGCATTATCAATAGACTGAGGGACTGACCCGTCGACATGGGCATCAACAGGTACTTTGGAGGGAACAGGAGGATCGTCGGCTTTGGCATGTTTGTCTTGAGGGTAGATATCTTGCCTATCTATGGCATCATCCCATGACTTGCGTTCACCAAAAAAGTATTGGCCCTAAATATGAAGGTATCCCCAATTTTTAGTGCAGCTTTGGTAGGCTCTTGAATATCTGCAGATGGCTCAGCAACGTTGGTTGAATTTGAAGATTCAGTGACGTTAACTGCAAACTCTTTGGAATCTTCAACATCATCTTGGACATCATTCCGAATCCAGTCAGGTCCAGTGGCATCCGTAACAGCTGTATTTGATTCCACTGCTATTCCACCTTTGTCGGAGGTCTCAATAATTTGAGAGGTCTTCTCGGTGTCTTGACCATGCTTAACCAGCGAACGACCGGCATTAATCCCTTCAGTACCTTCTTCATAATCTCCGATATACTGATGGGATCATTCTGCACCGAAAGTCAAGGCCGATTCCGATAGCAGCCTCCCAAATTAGAAACTAGCGTCACTATCTTGCAACCTTTTCAAGACTTTTTGTTTCCAACGAAATTTCAACTTGTCGACAGGCCAAGGTGTAAGGTTTGCAGAAACAAATACATCGGGGTTTCTGGAATAGAAATCGCGGAGAAACTTTGCCTACTCATTATCATATCAAGTAGGAGGACATGGAATATCTGTTGCAGCTGCCAGCGCGCTATTTGCTTGCTTGAGCCAGTTGTCTGCTTGTGCTGGCAAGACGTGGCAAGACTGAATCAAATTTTGGTGGATGTACTCATTGAATGAGTCTGAGAATTTCTGATCTTTGAAAGAGTGTACAGACCCATACGTGGTCTTCCTGCACCCGGGATACTGCGGTAGGGATCGAAAGTCTCCGTGTTTGGGTTCAAAGTTCCAGGCCTAGTACTAGCTATGCTGAGTGTGACCATTTCCCGGGATATCTTTGAAGACTTCGGAGGTTGGTGGTTTGGGACAAAGATAGGTTGAGATTCATTTGGCTTTGGTACGAATAGAAGGAGGGAAGGACTTCAGAGCTTCGCCATGCACACAATCTTCAATATTCCAGTCATCGGCACGCTCAATGATAATTCTATCCTTCTCTGACTTGGGCTTGAGTATTATTTAATTCATAAGGCCAATAGCAACCATACATTCATCATTCCGTGCCAGAATTCAGGGTCAAACTTGTCTAGGCAAAGAGATCAAAGAGATGACAGACGGAGGATGCGAATCTAATGAAGCAGCAGTCGCCGAGGTAAGGCTCGATCAGAAACACAAAGCTCAATGAGTGGAAAAATAGTGTACTGATCTCAGGACCAAGGACATTGAAGTCCTAGACATATATCGACTAATATCTCGTTTTTGGCGTTCGCATAATTAAGGTAGTGTACTTCCTGGTGGAGTCGTGGTCAGAAACCCCAAGGCACAGGATAAGGTGCGGATGACAAAGATAGTAATATTGGTATAGCTATATATCTGTCAGCATCGAGCAGAAGGTTGCTATTCCGTTATGATGACTTACAGGTAACAGTCGATGAGTAATAGGAGAAACATCATCAGAGGTTGGAAGACACGATGATCAAGAGATGATATAGAAACACGGTAGTCAACATCTATAGCCAATAGTGAAGCGATTGACAACAGCCTTGTGTCAGATTGTAAGCATCAATTCTTTAAAGTAGCAACAAACGATTAATACATGGAAGGACTATGAACAAGGCTATAAAGTGGCTCCTCTAAAAAGAGAAGGTGCACTATGATATTGTCATCATGATATCAAATCCGGAAAGAACCCGAATATGATGCTGAAGTTCATTCATACAAGCCAAGAGACTTAATAACGATTGAATAATTAAACTTAATTGTTGGTGTTTTTTTGTGCTATCCTGTTAATTGATGGCTCTCTGAACCTAAAACAAACTTAAAAGAATCAAGAAACCAAGGTACGAGTTACATCAAAGAGTTCAGTTGATAATAAGTTTCATGGAAGACATAGAAAACTTTGTATGAAGTAGATATGTATGGTATGAGATAATGCACATGAAGGGCATAAAGCGCCACAAACAATTACAAAACGTAGCACTCAACAGGAAAAATACAAAATAAAATGACAAAAGAGAACATGAAAATGAAATTTTAGACGACAACGTCGGCGACTATGGACGAAGAGGGCGGGGAACAAGTGAAGACGCCGTGGGGCGATGTGTCGTCATGAAGTCTAGAAAACAGTAAAAGACAAGGCCGAAATCAAGAACACATACTAGCCCGAGGCCCAAAGTTGGTACACTGGTTGGATATACATACAACCAAAGATTGATTATATATCCAGAAACATACCAACTACAAACCAGGGACCAAGTATCCAATACACCCTCCTCTCCCCCCAAAAAAGCCACAAGATTGAAAGGTAACAAAATGAAGGAGAAAGCGCTCGCTAGAGGCAAGATACCTAAAGAAAAGACAATAAATGTATGTTCTATGCATAATCATCCCCTCAACAAAGCAGAGCTTGTCTATCAAACACATGAAGGGAAAGTAGAAGGTCATTAGTAGAAAGTAATAACAGATAAGCAGCCCACGAACGCCGAAATGCAATGAAGGTAGGTAATTTTATCACAGATGCATGACAACATGTGACCAGACAAGAAACAGGCCAGAGCAGAACAGAAATACACACTGAGAAATGCCAAATGGAAGGAGTTAGAGAGATAAGGCATGGGATGGCCGTCACTAACCGAGGCTGGAAGCAGCTTCACTGTTCTGCCCGAGGTTGAGGCTGCCAACCATTAATGAAAGCCATCATGCCCACTCCCAAAATAACAACGCTGACAATTGACGCATATGGCAAGCTCTTAGAGGCCAAATCCGCACGCTGGAGTTGCTGCTGTGAGTTAGTGGAAGAAGTTGCGCGATCGCCAGCCATCGACTGCGACACCTCGGGAACAGCCTTCTTAATGACTGCAGCCTTGGTGCTTGAGTTCACTTTCTGCAAAGCTTGCTTCTCATCTGAGGATGACTCGGCCTCAGATGAAGACGTGGCATCCTCAGTCTTGATGGCCGAAGCTTGCTGTTTCTTGCGAGACTTCCTAATCGACCTCGCAGAATCAGAAGTGGCATCAGATGACGAAGACGACGACGCACAAGTTCCACGAACCTTGCTTCTAGGGTTGCCTCTTCCTCTAGCTTCTGATTCTTCACGGATACGCAACACCATCTCAGCCAGGTGTTTGCTAGCAATGCTGCGGGCAACATCGGCCTTCTCGTACTTCTGCTTCCACATCTTGACTTGTTCTTGCATCGTCATCATCTCCTTCTGTATAGAGTCGATCTGGGCTTGTAATCTGTGGCTAGTCTCCTTCAGATCTGCAGTTTCCGAATCTTGCCCTGTCTGATGAGTCTCTGCCTCTCGAGAAAGCTTGCTCACGTTATTAGCAGACACGATCTGTTCGAGTTGATGATTGAGCTCATCCGCAGCCTGTCTAGCTTCACGTTCGCTTTCCAACGTTTCCTCCAGGACCTTCAATCGGTTCTCTTGTTCTTTGATGGTCTTTTTGTAGGCCTCCATCTCGGACTGTAATTGCAGGACCTGGCCTGAAGGCTCCCGAGCAGCAAGAACAGGATGTGACTTTGGTCTATCCGACAGGCTCTTTCTGAGGGATGGCACATCAGTGGGCTTTTCGGGTAGCGGTTGCTGCGGAGGCGGTGCAGGGGGGTCAGAAAATCTGCTCTTGGGATCGGCACGGAAGGAGTGATACCCATTGATGGGCTTTGGGGCAGGTTCGGATGGCGCAAGAACATCTTTGGACATTAAAATGCTGACGAATTCTTCGTTGCGGGAAATATCCTTTGTTTGAAGACGGGCGCCGCGAATTTCATTCTGGTACCAAAGTCAGATTATTGATTAATGTTGTTTGATGTGGATTACATACCTGTAGTTTCTTGATGATGTTTTCAGTTGTGACGGGAGTAACCATGAAAGGACGGCGATAATCTTGACCAATTGGAGGTACGGCCATGGCGGAACCGGCCATTGCACGTCCGTTGGGGGCTACGCCGGAGTTGCTGCCGTTACGAGCACGACCCTGAATATTGGGCGTACCCCCTAGCATGGTATTGTTCGTCGGATCCAAGTCATTGAAGCCAAAATCCAAGAGGTTATTGTTTGCATTGGCAGGGCCAGCATGTTCGACTTTGGCAGAAACCTTGTGGTGGATGACAGTCTTACCATCTTCAGCAATGATGTCGATACCAAGCTCCAGACGATCACCAGTTTGAATCTCATGAGGTTCAGATTCCCGGTTTTCCGCCGACAGGCGCGACCCATTGACGAAAGTTCCATTTGACGATTTAATATCCCGGATCCAAATCTTTCCATTGCGATCAGCCCAAATTTCAGCATGCTGACGAGACAGAACCTTGCTGTCAAAGAAACCATTAAGAGCGGTGGGTGCAGTCTTCTGGTTTGTCTGGCGGCCGATTCTTAGGACCTCAGGACTGAAGGGCACATGGATAGACTTCCTCTCAAATGTACCATTGAGCGAGCTCAAGTACAGAAGGACTTGACCTGGTCCACTTTGGTCGGCGTTGGCAGCGACTCCCGTATTGCTCCCAGGGCTTGAACCATTGACTCGGCCGTTACCCGAGGCCACCTGGCCATTGGCAGACGGAGACATCTGCTGATTACCGTTTCCGGCATTCAACCCAACGGCACGGGCAGTTTGTTTGGATGCAACGGCTGAGACTGATGTAAAGTTTGTGGAATCCGTGTCGTTTCGACCATTCAACCAAGACGGTTTTGGTTGTTGAGGTCGTTTCTTAAAAGCGTTTGGAGTATTGACAGACAACGGCACGGGCTCTCCGGTCGACGATGGGGGTGTGCCAATCGAAGAGCCGTTGGTCGAGACTGTGGTCGTGGATGAGGCGGAACCGGTCGAGGAGACTGATGACAATGAATTGGTTCGCTGCAACGATTTCCGGGGGAATAGACGAAGGTCTTCTGAATTTGAAGTCATCGAAGTAGGATTCCCTGCTCCATTACCATTGGTGCCCCATGTCTGCTTGTTTAGCTGAGGGAAAGCGGGAGGCGCGGCCACGGCAGTCATCACAATGATGGATGTCGTGGGCTCTCTCTACTCGGGCTTGTGTTGAAAGAAAAAAGATTTAGCAAATATATTGCTGATTGGCTGCACCACTAGCAGAGGGCAGAAATGGCAATCACAGGACAGAGAGGGGGCAGACGACTGTCTGGCAGGTACCAAAAAATGGCACGCGTTTCTTTACAGAGGATCGAACAGAAGCGTCTGTAGCTAAGGTTGCAGCTGTGGAAGTTGATTGAGCCAGAATTCCAAAACGAGCGAGCAGGTCTGACAAAGCAGCAACAGGTGGGTCGAGCAAATCGTAACAAGGTCGTAATGCTGGCTCAATGACACGCCAAACAAAAAAAACACAGGGTAAACAATCGAGAAGTGCAAGTAGTTGTGACGGCAAAGGTTAACGATATGGGTACCAGAAAATTAAAAACATACACTAATTCCCGTTATTTTCGACGATAGAGGATTTGAAAGGACCACAGCGCAGTGTTGTTGCAGACGTCGAATGTAGCAAAGTGGAGCGCTTGAAGGTTCTAGGTTGGCTTCTGATATCACAACAAAGGGTGCTGTAACTGGGGCAAAATGAGGGTGGGCTAGTGGGAAGCGGCTAAGGAGTGTGGCAAAAGTCAAGTTGATTGTTGTTTATTTGGTGCCGAATGCGCGGGCGCAAAACGTAGAAGCAGCGAGAAATATGGTCGAGGGCAAGGCGCGAATTTCTGCGAATTGCCGGCGATTGGCAAAACGTAGATGTGGATGCGTGAACTTTGTCGTGAGAAAGGCCACGAGACAAATTGGCACGGCAAGCTGTCAAGTAGATACAGACAGGATAGAATAAAAGAAAAAAAAAAGATCAATCATCGATGGAGGAAGACCTGCAGGGGACAATAACATCAAGTCCAGAGTTAGCGACCTGTTCACTTCACATTGGCAGCCGACCGTGCTCAACAGGTGACTGATTTCAATGCGCGGGTTTGCATTTGAAAGGCGACCTCATGGACTAATCAAGATCAGATCAAAAATAGGATGCTCAAGACTGCAAGCACTTGGCAGTACGAGTATGTTGAGTAACGGCGTATCCAGTAATCGCAATCAAAATTAATTTGAAAGCAAAACGAAACTGTTCCGTCGGATCTTGTAAGTGTCGCAGTCGCTTTGTTCACGTACAGGATTTGAGATGCAAGTGTATGTATCGCAGAGCAACTGACAGCGAGTCATGTCCCAGCGGTCAGCTTAAACATGTAATCAAATTTCCAAGCAGAAAAAAGAGACAGTATATAGCATTTGCTTCTGTGTCAGATAACTATTCAACCTGTCAACCTACGAAACAATATAGGACTATGAGCGCGAAATCGAGACGATAATGGCAATGACTATCCAATAATGTACTGGTACTCATGACTAGGGGTTCTGCTCCAAGAAACACTCCATTATAGAAAGCAATGCTCCGGAGAGTCACATTGTTCCGTTTCTGTTGCTCCCGTTATGGGCCCAATGCTGGTAACCTCAATAGCACACAGACCACACAACCGCTTACCAAAGAGCGCCTGTGGGCATGGCAAACGTGGAGGACAGACTGGAAGTTGATCGGGATAAAGAATAGGAGAAGTTGACGGGGTTGTGTTTCGAAATCGTGTGTCAGGCGATGGATTTCCGTTCACAGACGTGACTTACAGGCGATTATAAATATGGCACTATGAATGTCAATGATGATTCTTACGGTGAAGTCAATACCAAGATTTTTCTATGATTTTCATCGAACAGTACATATGATAGAAAGGTGATCTTTAATCGTTCAATGGACGGTAAATAGTTGAAGTGAGTAGTGTTACCGAATGAAAACACTTGGTAACCCCAAATAAAAAGACGCGACATCACAATTAAACATCAATATCGGTTGAACTGGTGATGGAAACCTGGTGAGGCTGGCTCTGTAGAAGGCTTGGAATATTTGAGTTTATGATTGCAAGGACTTCATTTTCTTCGCGTGTATTCTCGAATTGCCATCAAGGCAGGAACTGGTTCCTTCCTGTCGTTTTTGGGGACTTCACCCACTCGTAATATCAGTCATGTATCATGATCGGATAGCCCTGTTCTGCTCTGGTATGCGGTATTATCTTCGCCTTACGCCTCCATGCAGGTTGTGTTTCTTCTGTTGAGGCTTCTTCACACTCGAGAACATTTTATCGAAGCTCACTAATAGTTCGCTTGTGCTTATATCTTGAAATGCCGGAACGCAAAGTTATGGGAGGGGCAGACGACATATATCCCTCTTCAACTGGGCTGACAC
Source organism: Ambrosiella cleistominuta (assembly GCA_017139545.1). Lineage (NCBI taxonomy): Eukaryota > Fungi > Ascomycota > Sordariomycetes > Microascales > Ceratocystidaceae > Ambrosiella > Ambrosiella cleistominuta. Next base: position 62,939 of record JABFIG010000079.1, read on the forward strand.
CCTTCTACTGGAATGTTAAGCCTCCCATCGACTGAAAAGCTTCCTTTGACACAATATGAATCCCATATCCATCGAGTCCATCGAGTCCTTTGGTAATTGTTGCATGTTGAGGATTGATATTTTATTGAAAGCTCTTGATGAATATCCGTATATGTAGGTTGTATCATGCAGTGACCAGTATTGTCTTCCCATATTGTAGATTGAGAAGACAAGCTCGCAGGAAGATGCAGTAGCTTTAAAGCTTCAACTCGTCCACTTGCATCCGTGGCCTGTAAAGTCGTACTCAACCCTAAATCTTGACTTTCATGCCTTGCCCCAGTGCCCTGCTGCAGCTTTAGAGTCTTTGCATGCCCGACGCATGCTTTTGATCAAGCATCAAACTGTAATGTGTAGATCGATATGTCTCGGCCTTTCATGAATCTCTTCACCTCGGTATGAAACCAAGGCTAGATTATGTTCATCTACAATGGCATGTCTTGTCAGATACATCCATAAGTACCTTTTATAACATCTACATACCATCCATTCTTCAGTGACCTATCTACCAGACAATGATTCATCAATGATTTGTGGATGAGGCCATACTGATATATAGATTTTCACTATGTATATTGCAGGATTACGAATAAAAACAGCCACAGGCTGCATGCAACAAGCCCGGAACTCGGTCGAAACAAGAGTGAATAGCCTTTCAACATGGGACGAGGGGGCTTTTGGGCAACCAGAGTTGGACTGTCAATACTTTGGGAAGATATCTAGGGATCTTGTCGCATGTGATGTTTGATACTTTTCAGTTAGTATGTTTATTTCAGCATTGTACCAATCATGATTCAGATATTTGAGGTCATTTTGGTCTATGCCTCATCGCTTTATCAGATGTCTATTGAATTTTGCATTTAACCGCAGACACTATATCTACCAGTTATCGTGTTATAAATGCAAGGAGAATTGAAGCGAGAACGCATCCTTCTTTCCGAGTCAAAATATATCCAAGATATATTTATGGATCCATACGACTAAGTCTACAAGTTTCTGTCATGCGTCAACTGGTCCTCCCAATCGAGCCTTCCCAATACAAAACCTGATATATGACGGTATCCTGCTGAGGAACTTTGTTGGTAGCCATCGATTCCGACTTGAGGCAGTACATGCAGATGTGTTGCATTAGTGTAGCCATCCCGATTTCCAAAAGCCAATGTCCAGCAAAGAAAAGAAATGAATATAGAAGTCAGGCGATTCACTATGGATTCATGCACCTAGTTAAAAACCTTCCAACGCTTTTCTAAGGGTACGGGTTTCTTGAACAATGTAGTATCACGTGCCAGGTTGAATACATAAAACTAGAATGATCGACGCATGTTATTAGGGTTATGTGTTGATTCACGATCATGGACAAGGTTTGCGGAAATTCAAGAGAAAAAAAAGATTGCATGCTAGATATATGCACCCAAAAATCCACTTAAACAAGCCCGGGTTGATTGCCTGGAGACGTTCGCTTCTGCACCGATTCCACTTTTACGGATCATTCAGAGTTCCGGATCTCGTCCCACTGAACAAACCTGATCGCACATTCCTTTCAAAATGCCTCCTATGCCCGCGAACCGCGGCCAGATCGGCCCTTCCGTACAGGACAAGAGTAATGCTACCTTTGGATCATGATACCGAGTCTCAATCTATGGCACCATACTGTAATGGAGGCATATATGACTAGCCTATGGAATTGACATACTGACAGTATTTACTTTGTAGTGATCATGGGTGCTATTACTGGTGGCAGTAAGTTGAGAGTCCTGTCCGAGAATATATGAGCGCATTTGCGATGCGCTGTGGGGTAATGCCCCAGATGAACACAGAGCTTCAGCTAACTACACTGTACAAAATCAGGTGTTGGTGCCATTCTTGGCTTCCTGTACGGTATGCGATCCCGCCCTCAAACGACAGTCCTTTGACGACATCTACTGCACTTCGTGTCTTGCAGTCTATACCGAATGACCGATCCCTAACGACGGACCTCATAGGCACTCTTCACATCTTCCGCTACGGCGCTGGTACCTCCGGCATCATGCGCACTCTGGGCCAGTACATGGCTGGTTCAGGTGCTACCTTCGGGTATGATTGAAAAGTCTGGAGATTTGCGTAAAACAAAACAGGCACTGACTAGTGGCAATAGTTTCTTCATGTCCATTGGTAGTGTTGTTCGGTCAGACACTGGCGACTCCGAATTAACCCGCGCATACCTCCGTGCGCAGCGGACGCCCTTCCTGGTTGCCCGCCAAGCATTCCGGAAGGAGGCCGAGAACTAAGAAGCCCGGAAAGAAACCGCTAACCAAGAAGCGACTGGAATTCTAGCGATATTCTATGTTATCTAAAAATCATCGGCCGTGATTAGGTGGCTCGGCTCAAGGTTGACGATGCCAAAAAGAAAAGTGTATTTGGCATGGCTTGTCGCACCTTTGTAACCATATTTGTATTTTTACTATTTATCGACAGCGATAAGCTATACCCACCGTCACCAAGACGCCAATACATGCGCTTCCAGTTAGCGTTCAATATATCTTCTGGATGTCATTGTGGATTACTGACACGTTGAGAAAGGGGGGTTTATTGTGTTGCTCATCTCATGTGACATGAACGTGGAATATGTGCGATGACGAGGGGCCAAAGAGGACGGAACGGATGTGCAAAACTATTGCCACCAGAACTTGGAGATTGAACTCTGATACAATCCATGGTATTCTTGACTCAAGTGAGGCTTGGCTGCGCCGGCTCACGAGACGCCATGGCTGACTATAAACAAGCTAGAAAAAAGACACGACCAACCATATGTCAATAGAACGGCACCGAAACATCATGCTACAAAAAAATAGAAAAAACGTAGATTTTCAGATAATCAAAGCGAAAGCCTGAGACTGAGAGTTGTGATGTTTCAAAATCACTGATCGTGCTAAATAGCATGCACCAATTAGATTAGAGAAAAAAAATCCGTACCTTCCTGTATTTCGCGTGAACAATTGCATAATGAATTCATGTAGAATATCCACCATGACTCCGGCAACAGACAGAAAGATGACTTAAGTCACAATTTACAATATACCCACAGTTAACCTCGTTGATGTCAGTATTTATACGGTTGTATAATATTTGATCTTTTGCCACTGGAAACTAACCTTATCAGCTTGACATCACCGCTGACCCACACGACACGGCCCCGCGCTAACCAAGTCGATCCTTTTAACCAAATATTCTCTGACCCTACTACCACCACCCCTCATCCGAACAAGACTTCAATTGTAATCCGTCCCGTTGAAGAAAGGAAAAAAAGAAACCAACCATAAACTTCTAGCCGCCACTCACAGCCCCCCACACCATCAACCTGCATCCACCCAATCACGTATCTCCCCTGCCTCTTCGTCAACGTTGTCACCACACAGATTATTCCCCGCTTTCCACCTACAGAATCGCCTGCAACCACGAATCGCCGCCAACTCATTATCCACATTCTTCACCTGGTGGGCAAACATGGGCCAGAATGAATCGGCCACGCTCGGCCCCGATGTCCAGCCGTTTAGCCTCAAGGCCCGGTCCTTGGAATCAATTGCCGAGTACATCAACTCCGGCAGGACCAAGAAGGTTGTCGTACTGACTGGCGCGGGAATTTCCACGGCCGCGGGAAGTAAGTCAATTCCTAGCAGGACAAGAAGAAGAAAAAAACAATCATCCTTCTGGAGTTTTGTGTTGTTATGCAACGTGTGGACCCTTGTCTAACCCTGCGTTTTAGTCCCCGACTTCAGATCCCCGGGCACGGGCTTGTACGACAATCTCAAGAGACTCAAATTGCCTTATCCTGAGGCGGTCTTTGACATTGATTTCTTCAGAAAGCACCCGGAGCCTTTCTATGTTCTTGCCAAGGAGCTTTATCCTGGCAAGTTCTACCCCACCATATCTCATGCCTTTATCTCATTACTGGCCAAGAAAAAGCTTTTGACCAAGTTGTTTACTCAGAATATTGATTGTCTGGAACGAAGGGCAGGTGTACCTGCAGATCTCATTATTGAAGCGCATGGATCATTTGCTACTCAGAGATGTATTGACTGCAAGAGTGATTATCCAGAGGAGGACATGAAGACTCATGTTGATGCTGCATTGGTGCCTAAGTGTCGCCGAAAGAAGTGTGGTGGCCTGGTTAAGCCTGATATTGTATTCTTTGGAGAGGGTTTGCCATTGGAGTTCACCTGTAGCACTCACCTAGCACGCGAAGCAGATCTTGTATTGATCTTGGGTACTAGTTTGACGGTGTACCCTTTTGCCGGCGTGGCCGATATGCCCAAGAGAGAGACACCCAGAGTCCTGTTTAACAGAGAACAAGTGGGCTCTTTGGGAAATAGACCAGATGATGTTCTAGAACTAGGAACATGTGATCAAGGCGTTCGAAAGTTAGCGAAGTTGCTTGGTTGGACCCGGGAACTAGACATCCTGTGGAGAAAGACAGTCGGCAACAAGGAGGCTGAGAGACAACTAGCTACACAGGACACCTACGAAGATGAAATCGAGGACTTTGATGTCGAGATTGTCGATAAGATGGCTGAGGGTCTGGAAGGTCTGGATCTTAAGGATGAAGAAGATAAAAATGGCAAGGTCAAGACCTCAGTGGAGGCCAAAACCGACAGCCAGGAGTTTCTGAGTTATAAGAAACTAGACCACGAGTCGACGGACAAAACTGATGGAGAGAGCAAGAAAGAAAATGATAAGGAGGAAAATTCAGGAGAACAGACTAAGCCCGAATCCAAGGAAAAGGAGAAGAAGGATGCGTTGCCTAGCAAATATAAATAAGAATCATTATAGAATAATGATTCCAGGTTCAGAGCATGATATTGATGAAATATTAGTGAACAGGCTAGAGTATCATACAAGAAATGTAAATGTAGGCATGCCATGTATCTAGGAGGCAAATCAGCAGCACTTTTGACTATAAAAATAGATATTTGCACTTTGGTCACTTTATAATATATGATATGCGTGTAAAAAGTACCACACAACAATCACGACGGTAATAAGCCTCAGAAGAAACAATGAGGTGAAAGTACTAAAGAATCAATATATGCTTTTTGGCCTTATATAATAGGGCAATGTCAAAGGTATATGTATTTGGGGCTTCTATAGCCAGGCCTGGAAGTCAAGATTACTAACTACAATTAACACAAAGGCCCCCAAGCAGAGCATCTACTTGGGGATTTTATATTGTTTTCTGATACTATACTGCGGAAAGGACCGTAATAATCACAAAATAAATACGTGCTGAGAAAGGGAAGGACTAACAAAACAAGTTAGAAAGCTAAACGTTGACAAGGATCAACAGCACAATGATCATCTGATATCTTCCCCTCATATCCAATGAAAAGTTAGTCTCAAAGGGAGCTTAGAAAAAGCTCAACCCGAGACACGATATAGCAACTTCGTGATGAATACGAGGAGGTTCAGTTGAAGCTTAATGCTGAATCCTCACTAGAGATGAACGTGGGGTCATGCAAGTAGACGATAGGAAAAGAAACGTGTGTACGAGAACCTTGGCCCTTTATTTTACTAGAACCGGATAGAGAATCGTAGCGATTTGGAGAGGCCATGGAGTTGATAGCAACGTATGTGAGGGATATAGATATGATAATCTCAGAACGTAAAGTTGTTGCCATAGCCCGGGGCACAATTTGTGCTGAAGTTCACTCCGTCTGAGTTGAAAACATAGTTCTGGCCCATGTGATAGTTAGGTTCAGTATATTGGTAAGGCATGGCGCCAGCTTGGTGGTCGGGATTGCCTGAAATGGGCATGGGCATGGGAGATAAAGTGACAGGCAAAGAAGTTGCGAGACCATGATAAGCAGCTGGGGAATTCATAGACTGAGCCATCTGCCCATAGAAATCTGTAATCCCATGGATACTGGACACCAGAGGGCTATTGTAACTGGAAGGGACAGGATAGCAACCGTCAATGGGATGAGTAAAAGGCATTATAGTAGACTCTTGGTTATTCTGGATTGCAGGCTCAGGTTCATAGCCTTGTGGATTGGCAAAGCTCGAGAGGTATCTGTTCACTTGGCTTTCACTGAATTGCAAAGGACGTGGAGTTGGCTGAGAAGTAGGAAGTCCATAGTGAGGCAGAGGAACTTGTTGAGGAGTGTTGGGCAGTTGATGAAAATATTCTGGCTGGCTAAGAGACGTTGACGACCAGAATTGCTGGCCAGATGGAAGGATGTTCATATCTGAGTATTGCTGAGGTAAGGCATACCGAGATTGCCCATATTGGGGATAAGGAGAAAGACTAAGTGGCATGTTAACATATTTGCCTAACACAGGACTCGAGTGAGAGTGACTGCCTACGTAGAAGAGGGATTATTTTGCATTAGAGTTTGGTGCTCTGTTACCGATGAAGACCTGGAACAATATAAGATGGTCTGATCTAAAAACATTCATGCTAAAAATATAAAAAAAACCCACCCGTTTCTCTGGTATCTTCTGTTGTTATAATGACGGCAGAATGGAGAAGTACTGCTGTTGTTCTGTCGGTGGCCTCGAGTTTTCTTCTTCCGATCATGTCGTTTCCTCCTTTCGGCCTCCTTCGAATTTGCCTGGTATTGAAGTTTCAACTCGGCAATGTGTCGATGGGGCTCTGAGTAGTTGAAGTTCAGGGGGACCTCCATTTCGGGGATGGGCGTAGGCCTTGCAAGAAAGACTAAGGGTTTTTCATGAAGCATGAGATGAAGTCGGTGGACTAAGTGAGAAGATGTCAGGTTCGCATATGTGTGTGCGTGTGCGTATGTTGCCAGAGAGTTTGAGAACAGAAACTATGAGATGCATCGTCTTCAAAGGTGGGACGTACACTTTAAATATATAATGCTCTCGGCATTTATTCGTGGGTAAATAATTATGAGTTTGCTATTTTGAGATAAACTGTATTTTCATTGCTTTCCACACTGATGTGGTGGAGCAAAATCACAAAAATTCATTAGGATATACTCGCTCAATATCAGAATAAAGAAAATTTAGGCATTATATTGATCCTAGGATTAAATATAAACTAACGATGTGCTGATAAAACCAATATAGATGTTGAATTAATTGCGTGGCTGACAGTTCGAATTCCAAGAATCTGCCACGATGACTAGAGCTTGGATCCACAATATATCAGATACCACAATTGTGGATACCATGGTATAGACTTTGGGCATCAATGGTCAACTAGGACGACTTCTGTCCTCCGCTCCATTGTAGTTGCCATCTGACATTATTAACTTTGATATGCTCATATACATACACATGTATACCTTTGAAATTGCAAGCGTGATTTCAAGACTTCAATTGTTTCACTTGGCTTTCTCAGGATTCTGAACTACCAAAGTTAAAGCCGGGTATACTTAACAATGCACCGTAGTGCTACTCCACTTCTATTTTATCATTTGTTCAAGTCTTTCAGTTTTCCCTCCGCAACACGATCCAAAGATTGTCGAGTTGAAGAATGGTGCGATACAACTGCAGTATGTACGTATGTCAAAGCTGTTCCGCCACGTGTTGGGCAAGAATTGGTACATACAAGCTGACGTTGTTGGCAAGCCGTCGTATGCTCCAGCTGTGCTATACGCATGGGTCGGTGATCCAGATTCAGGATTTACTAGGCCATGGCTTTAAACATGGGAACTTACAAGGGAACTAAGTGTTTGCTGGTTGAGCAAGGGAGTAATATGACCTGGAACCACTAGTCAGTAAGCGGATCGGGTAACACCATCAATGTTTCGTTACTGATAAACTTCGAGCTCTGAAGTATGTAACTCATCTGTGGCACTAGTATCAGAGACGTCTCTTCTCTAGGATTTTAAAACACGGAAATATCTGGCCGCACCAAGTGAGTTATTTTACTCCGACAGTCCCGTATGATCCTCTTGATGGATTTAGTAGATGGCTTGATGTTCACTCTTACACTTTTCTTCATATAGTTATCATCAGGGAATGAAGTTGCCGATGACTAATTATTTAGGTCAGATATCTAATCATTTTTATAAAGGATGAGGTTTGGCATTTTTTTTCAAATGCAGTGTCAATAATATGGGAGCCAAAGAAAAGACTGGCTGGATCCTAGGATCGTGGAATAATTGTAGCTCTTTGCCTTGGAATCGTTTGTTATGGGTAACAAATAATGCAGACACAGAAAAGGGTATGTTGTATGTGATGTTGAAATACTACAGGACCAAAACTGCTGGATATACCATGATCTGGGATCTTGATGTTTGTTTATATGCGAGTGACACTCTAGTTGCGAACTATTTCCATATCATATCTGTTTCAATCAAAGAAATATGGCATAGTTTGCTGACCATATGATGAAAGTTTGCCTTAAAATAAACAGCATTTGATAAGGAAAAGTAAAAGGTTGAAATTACTTTCAGAACGCAAGTTAGTTATTTGTGTAAAGAAAGAGGCTCTTATGGGTCAGGGATCTAGATTTTATGATGGTATATTGCATGAATCTACGAATATGGACCATGGATTACGACTTTCATGTAAAAACTTGCCTCACAGGCCATTATGATTGAAAACTACCAAAGTTACCTTCCAGCATAAATTTGCGTATCCGACGACCATGTCAAGATCGAGAACGAGTTGCAATGTAATCAGGAATGCTGTTATTACTGGTAATGCACCGTATTGTTGAAGTTCTGATCTCAATTATGCTAGGAATCTGTCAAACCAATAATACTGTCTTGAAGTTGAGAGTCTACTGGGGCGACAGTAGTCAGAGTATCCGCAGTGTAAGAAACTCCATTATAGGAAACAAGACCGCCATTTCTGCCGTCCTTTTGCAGAGGCACAGTGCTGTTGGGGGAGATCATCAATTTTGTGTCTTGGTTGTTAAATAGAACTTTGTGACTGTGAAAGATCATGGTACCTCCCGTAGGCCAAGTCCCCGTAGACAGCTTGAGAGTGTCCTGGAAGAACGCTGACTGCATGTCCCCACTTCAGTATTCGTTCTCGTACCGAGATGGAGTAGACTGGCCAATGTAGTTCTACATATACCCCGTAGATCTCATCTCGGGCCGAACAATACCAGAGTCCGGAGCGAACTGTTGAAAGGTATCTGACAGATTGGGGATACCCAAAACATCATAGTTTTGCAAAGAGTTCAAAATATGGCAGCTAAGAAGGGATTTCAGAGGAGTCGTGCCTTGCGACGAGTTGGAATCTACGGAAGCGTTATAGTTTTCAGGCAAGTTAAATTGTAAGGGGATATTAGGTGTAGTTTGGGACAGGTCATAGTCTGGCATCATGGCTATAAGGATGGGGGTTTCAACATTGACAGATAAGGGGGATATGTTGACTTGTGCTAAATGAGATATTGGTTGAGAGCTTTGCCCCTGCGAAACAGGAGGGCTAGCGGAATGGTGGACTTTTGACAGAGTAGATTTTGTAGGCTTTGCGCTCAGCCTTTTGGTACCTGTACATAGCATCCATTTGATTTCTTAGAAAGCCCTTCCCCATGTACAGGCTTCTGTTCATGAAGACTATGAGATGGTCCTCCTCTGTGGAGGAGAATATGTTGAAATTCAAGATTTGAATAGTGTTAGTACTGTTAGAGATGTTAGCGACCAGTTTTAATCAGGAATACGTTTTGACTCAACTCAGCGAAAGGATGGGAAAGTGTAGATAGGGAACTTGGAGGGTGTGAAGAAAGAAAAATCTATTGGATTAAAAAGAATGTAATATCGGTGAGAGATATCGAATCAAAGTTCAATTCTTGATAGGCATTGAAAAGGAAGAAATTGCCTTATAATACTACAAAGACAAGGAAAAAATCCACGAATCTGGTCTGTTTATCTTCAGGTTTTAAACCAGCTCCTAGCCAAGGCATATGTAGATGCTAGGCAAAGTACGAAGATTTAGCAATTACATATTTCTGGGACTATGAGCTCCATCATGATGCAACTGGACCGATGGGAGAGAGCTCTCCATCACAGCTGTGTTTTTGACCAAGATCGTTGATAACTTGTAAGTAATTTACCTCTGGCTACTTTATGATATAAACCCAGATACAATACTCCTCTGAAAATCTGTTCAGCGCGAATAGTCTAGCGATGACATTGAAATTAACTTTTCGATTCATTCCAGTAACCTGTTAATTCATACAATTTCCCCAACTAATGGGATATTGTAATTCTGGTGTTGAAAGTGTAAGCAATTGTCAAAACACAAAACCATGAATATTGGAGTATGTTCATGCTCATATCTTGGCTATTGCCCGCGCTCTATGGTTTGGCTAGCCAAAATCTAGATGTGCAAATCACAAGAATGATGTTTACCGGTTCGGAAGGCTCGGACTCGAGGAATAAACATCTCCCAACCGTCGATTGGATACGTCATGTGATATTCAATGCGTATTTTGGAAACACATTGCCAGATTTAGGTCTGTCTAGTTCTGTGACAAAAATAATGCCCTAATGATCTGTGAATCCAAGTTGAATAATGACTTCATCTTTGAACCTCAACATTCACTTAGGAATATCCAAGTACCAATTTTCAACTTCTAATGAGTGAAGTTTAAATTGGCACGTTACACAAGAATGCCAATTGCGGGTATAATCAATTATATGTGAAAGGCTATGAAACAATGGAACCAACTCAATATATTGAAATTCTAAGCTGAAAAGTAAATTGGCAGTAACAAGACCAAGTAGAAAACAAAAAAGACGAGACAAAGGAAAAGCAAAGGAACTTTGCGCACTCATCACCCAATCACCTAGGATAACGACAAATGTCGATTGATATGTGAAGATGCAGTCATTGATAAGATATGCCCATCCTATCTATTCAGTGTATTGTTGCTAATGATACTCGATTCGTGCGGCTGAAAGGCAACGTATATATATGTCAACAGAACTCATTGAACTCCGGGATGTTCATTATCGTGGGTCTTACGGTCGGGAAAGGCGGGATCGGAGGGACTATGATTGATCCCTCGGCATTTGATCGGTAAGGCATTGCTACCTCGTATATTCTGATTAGGCGACGGATTATTTGTAGTTTGAGGAACAGTTGGCGTCACATATCCCCTGCCAGGAGCCAACTGCGTAACTCCTCCTATGGGCCAAGGATGGATGTTCGAGTTAGGCAGCCAGTGAACTTGCCTCGAAGAATTGATTTCGCCGCTTAGAAGAACTGAGGTATCATGGTCAACCACTTCTCTGGGAGCATCTGCCCAGCGTCCAGACAATTTCAGAAAATCTTCGGTGGCCTTTGAATCCCATTCTTTCTCTGTGGCAAAAGGGGCAATAGTTTGGTGCGGGAAAGTGCCAAACTGTGAGGTTAATACTACGGGTGCTGTATCAATAGAATTGGCAAGGAATTCTGGATCTAATGATAGATCTTCACGGCCATTGTTATTGGTAGAAATGAGCGTAGTGACATTAGAAAAGTTGCTCGTTCCACGAGAGAATATATCGGACGTACTGCCGGTGACGTTGGTTGGGATCATCGGGACTGTAGGTGTAGAATGATGGTCAATATTGTAGTCGAGAACGGAGGGTCTTGGCGCTTGGGGATAGGACATCTGCTTGTATCCATTCCTGGGGGCACCATAGGATTGCTGAGTTTCAGGGCCGTCTGATTTGCCGAGTGACCATTGATTTGATAATTGGGTGGCGTCCCGGTATGTATTAATTTTTGTAAACTCAGAGATTCCTGAGATTATAAACTGTTGAGGATAGTTTATGTACGAGGGGAGGGTAAATGGTGTGTCCATGCTATGATTCCCCATGTACCACGGATGAGGGTTGGCAAACTATCCGGAAACATTATCAGCAGCAAATACTAAGAACACAATTTTGATTTCGAGGGGAACCCCCCTATGACTAGGAAGGGTAGCTTGATGGAAATGAGATGGCAAATTCTGCTTAAGGAACTAAATAACTCAAGATCTGACGTACCTGAACAGAGAGTCCGTCAACAGAGCTAGGAATAAGCCGGACTGAACCAGATGGGCCATTCTGGTGGACATTGGTGAAAGGATCAAATCTATTTTTCGGTGCCTCGTGAATCCTGGAACCGAATCTGAGCATATCATTGAACTCTCTTCTGTTGTGCTTTTTCCTCCTGCGGTAATTCTCCGGAGTGTTTGGACTCATGGTTGGTGTCGGCCGAGACCCGCCGAATTGTAATGGTAACTTTTGCGGAAGGCTTATAATGAACAAGCTCAGAGAGAATTTTGGGCGAACAATACGGTGGTTAGTAGATATATAAGTGGCATAGTCAGAAAGGAAATAGTAAACAGAAATTTAGTGTATACGCCGTTGAAAGTGTCGAGCTGAATATATAAATACAGCCAACTTCAGTATTTATTGGTCCAAGATAATCATCTCATACCTGGGAGCATCATTTTGTCAAGATTTAAATCACAGATCCGCTTGGTTAATAAATTGTGAATACCAATTCCGCAAGCGCAAGCCTTGGCCACGTCACAAACAAAAGTGGATTGTCACTGATACAATTATTCAGCCAACTATAGACAAGAACGTTAATCCCAATTGCAATATACGCACTATCCCAACTTCAATGGGAGGATACAAAGCCAAAACAACAACTTACCGATTCTAAAGAGGACGTAAAGATATCAGAAAACTGTATCGTCGCCATATCCATCGAGGAGAACGTGCTGAAATCATCGACGGTCTAAACATGGTTAGCAAAAAACCTTTAAATAAAGACACCCATTTTTTCAAATATCATCAAGAACCTCAAGTCCAATCACCTCGGAGCAGAACTCAGATAACTTGAGGCAATCACAGATGCGCACATCATTGGTCGATGTCCGAAAAGGTGATCGGTGAGATGCACAACTTGGGGGTTTTAATAACCGGCTGACCATTTGCGAATAGCTCAGCCAAGGATGGGGGTACATAAAAAGTTGTAAATGACGGGAAAAGAGTTGTGATTTCAGTTTTAAGGGAAATAGGGAAATGGTGAGTTCATATCAGAACGTTTGTGTAGGATAGATGATCCCTGTCTTAACTCTGCCATGATGTCAAGACGAAATTCTATTAAGCATCATGGTTTCAAAACAACATCTCAGACTTTCTAGGCAAAACTGAGGGATTTACCTGAAGTTTGCCTTGCAGGTTAAGATGGTAGCAATATTTACATATCTCACCATTCCGCTTCTGTTTATCGGAGTCGACTCGACTAACAAAGCCGGGAAGGAAGACCCCACCCATAGTAATCACGGTAGTTTCCTCAGCTTCTTGTTCTTTCCATAACACTTGTTGGAGGTGGGGCAAAATCAAAACCAAAGCAATTAATAGAATAGAAAATTAACTTACCATGTACAGAGCTACACCATCACATGATGTCTTCGCCTGACGCACACTCAACAATGCCATCCCTTGAATGAGTGTAGCAGATTGTTCAATGCCAGCGACCATAACAGGAGCGAGAATCCCACCCCATCCTGGCTGTGCCGTTGCCGGAAACCCGCGCAGAACTCCACATTGTGGCTTTGCCACAATAATAGCCCCGAGAACGGAATCCCCACTCTTCGCTCTAACTATTGAACAAGCAGGATCTGCCATGGCGGCCTTGTATAACTCCTGTATATCCGGCCCGGCCGCACATGACGCAACAAAAGCTTCGACAGCGTTCTCATTGCCGCCACCCGATATAAGGTCAAACTTGAAACCACAACGGCTAACGTTGGGCAGAAGACCCTCTGGGGCCGACCATGCCTTGAGATTCCGAATGGCCAAGACAACGTGATGAATAGGGAACTGTAAAGACCAGCCCGATCCTGCAAACCATTCGCGGACTGGACCTGATTCGGGCCCGTTAAGGAGACCCGGGAAGATGGCGGGGAACATGGAACCCAGTTGTACGCGGGAGACATTTGCCGCCGCAAGAGCACGGATGGCTCGGCGATGAAGACTGCGGCCAATCGACACGTTGCGTTTTCCCGGGTCCACAAATAAGGCCGCGATAATACCAGTGGAGGTATTTGTGTAGGCCCATGTGGCCACAAAGCCATAAAGAGCACCAATCGAACTATTCCTGACAACAAAGTGGGCTTCGATAGTCTGTGAAGAGTCACCAGAGTCCAATCCACCAAAGGACGACATGTGGAAAGAATCTGCATCTGCGTTTTCGAGAGCAGGAAGCTCGGCACTGTTTCGGGATACGGCTTTGATAAGTTCGTTCAGACCTCTCGAGTCTCGAACTCGGTCGTACGGTTCCACCAGCCATGGCTGCCGAGACTTCATTCGGCTCCTGCTCTTTCGTAGAGTTCCTGGAAGTGTACCAGTGCGTGGATTTTCTCCAAAGAGTGTTCTTACTAAGGCGTGCATAGCGGTTTCTGTAAAGTCAAAGGTACAGACATATGTACCAATGGACTTGTCCATGGCAAAGTCATACGGAGATGACACGGCAACCACGATAAGATTCTTCTTGATCCCACGGTTACGATACGATGAGCACAGCATGTCAATATGCTTTGTGAAACCAGACTGGTACTTGTTTCGGTTGGCATCTGCGGTAACGATAATGACACAAGATGCCTGTTCAATAAGAGTTTCATGTACTATACGGTCTATGTTAGTTATGATCCTTGGATTGATAAAAAATCGAATCTGACTGACCTGGCCGAACCCCGTTTGCGGTGTAACTAGTGTGAAGTAGCTTTCCTCGTCGAGCTCTTGTGAGGGCTCTTCCCAGCTCACGAAACACTTCTTCACCGGTCATAATAGCACTATTTTGTCCGGGGTGCGACCACCGCTCATGAGGCCCTTCAATAGACCCACCATTCCGGGACTCGTTGCGTTTTGTGAGGGCCGATGCTGGGAGAGGCTTAACAAGTGGTGTCAGTAATAAAAGTTTCTGTTGCTGGGGAACTGACTGTGATAGAGGGATGAGTTTCTCATTGTCTCTGATAACAGCAATAGAGCTATCATAAGCTTGTCGTGAAAGGGCAAGGTGTGAGGGATGAATCTGCTTCAAGAAGGAGATTCCTTGAGGATGCAGGGCCTTTTCCCAGGATGTGCAGCCTGCCTTGACTCTCAGAACTCTCTTGACAGATGTCATGATCCGTTCCCGAGATATCAAGCCATTGTCGAATCCCAGACGCAACCCGTTGATGGCTTCCAACTGCACATCATAGGCTCGACACAAAAGCACCAGATCGCATCCAGCTTCCACTGCTTGCATCACACCATTTTGGACGCCCATCTCATGGCTGAGAGCTTCCATCTCCAAGCATTCAGAGATGGCAACACCTTCGAATTTAAGATCGTTCCTCAGAAGGTCATCTACAACTTGATTGGATAAGCAGGCATGTTGGACGTTCATGCTTGGATTTGAAATACCGCACCCTCCAACAAACATGGCATCTAATTTGCCTGTGGCGATAGCATTCCGAAATGGAATTAAGGCGCTTAGACTCAACTCTTCCAAAGTCTGGGTAATAATTGGAATATCGAGATTTGAACCACCAAAATCTAAATTTCCATACGATGGAAAATGTTTGCCACAACAGGCAATACCTGCATCTTTGATGCCACGAATAGCCTCGATGGCGTACTCCGAAACCTCTTGCGGATCATCTGACGTAGCGCGCACACCAAGTGGTTGATAGCGCGCATTGGAAAGCACATCCAATACTGGTCCCAGCATCAAATTGATGCCACACGCCGCGATCTCAGTGGCGGTAGCCTTGGTCACTTCGTAGGCCATGTCTGACTGGCCGGTAGCCCCGATGCCCATGGCACTGGGGAATTGACATACAT
Organism: Ambrosiella cleistominuta; assembly: GCA_017139545.1. Lineage (NCBI taxonomy): Eukaryota > Fungi > Ascomycota > Sordariomycetes > Microascales > Ceratocystidaceae > Ambrosiella > Ambrosiella cleistominuta. The sequence goes on from JABFIG010000079.1 coordinate 78,739, forward strand.
GGTAATCGTCGAAGAGACTGTTGACACCGCCGTTTTCTTGGTCAAGGGCGATGAGGAGGGGCTGTAGATGACCGGACTCTTTAGCAATGCATTGCAATTCGCGTACCAGCCTTGAGGTTTGCTCTGCAGCTATATTTTGTCAGTTGGGACGTCGATATGGGGAGTGTTACTATGACCTACACTTCAGATTCTTGGCTGTTAGAATGATGGACCCGAGATGCTTTTCGGCAATGAGTCGCTTGATCTGGGGTGTGACTTCAGTGCCATCCCACCCCATGATGAGAGTTTGGCCCATGGCCCTGAGATCCGCATTGTTAATATCATGATACCATGAAGATTTGGGGTTAACAAGAGATGCATACCACTCCAGGTCGTTCCATAACGGATTAGATTCTGTTGACATGGCGAGACTTCTATATATGATAACACCAGCTGCACATAGGTTATGAAAGTGTAATTTTATCGAAGATGATACGCCTTGCGTCTATATGCTTAGGGCAAATGTACGGGCTGATGGGAGGTTAGATTCAACCGAATCTTTGATATCCAGAAATCTATTAATAACTGACTTCCCCGACAGATTAGAACAAAGGCAAGTTTGAAGTCAGCCTGACATGCAAAAAAAAGCCCAATACAAGTCAGTAAGGCTCCGATTTCGATCACAGTTGTTAATCAGAAAGATACATCTAAGTATTTTGTCTCGTTTTTCCCTGTCTTATTTTCACATTCTCCGTCTTCTAGCCTAGACGATATTCCTCTCCCATTACGCAACATGAGCAACTCCCAAAGATCGCGCGCCCTCCTCACAGCTCAACTGCCAGGGATGTCAACCAGCAAATACAACATAGACATTTACGACTGCTTGCTTACTTTCTTCCCAAGAAACAACAATCCTCTCGTCATGTGACCTTGGTCATTGTCAATGGTCCCAAAATACGCGGTAATCACTCAGCTAACGGTAGAACAGACTTGTCATTATCCGCAAAATCAGCGTACAAAAATCGCCATTGTTGACTGAGGTTGGGGGCGCCAGGAAGAGAGATCAGAAACGAGTTCTTTTTTTGTTTTTTTTTTCACTCTTCCCGCGGTGGCGCAGGGCAAAAGGTATGTGGGATCCCGACGGCATCTAGGTAATGGAGTGTAAATGGATTTGTGGTGATCGATCGAGGGGGATTTGGGGGCTTGAGGAAGAGAATACAGTTCTGCATGTAAATGCAAGCTGGAATCGGTGAAGCCATAAAGGCTTGAAAAAGCATCTTTACAATTGGCTTCTAAGCCTGCTGATACCGTTTGGGAAAGAGCAAATCTCAAACCCCAGATTGGAGTTATTCTAATAACCCTAATGGTATGCTGAATCATTCTGGCGATCATTAATAGAATTATCAGGAGTTATCTTATCAGAGCTAATCTTAAGGTTATTTAACAACCACCAGAGATTCGCTACTCTCACTTTGTCGCGATATTCTCAGTCTTCACGATACGTTACATATGCCTCCACCACGAAATCCCCCAAGTGGCCGGTCATCACTACGTTGCGCCGCCCCTAACCAACCAATCTCTCTTGTGATAAAGCCCAGAATTCCTGTAGAACCACCGAATCCTACACTAGACTGGATTCGGCCTACTGAGGACCAACTATCAAGACCATTAAATCCGATTAAGACGTATAATAAAGATGTCAACGTCGCTATTCTCGATGTATGTAGCATTCGAAGCAAGGTTGCCGGATGTCTGGTTTTAGTTTATCAATCTCAACCGATGGAGAGGATAAGTACCGTTGATAACATGTTTTCATGTTTCAACGTCCTTGTAAGTGGTGGATGCTATTTGACGAAAGAGATTAGGATGACCTTTATATCGTGCAATGTATCCATTGTATATGTATGTATTGTCCAAAACGGAAATGTAAACCGTCCTGCTGTCACCGAGAACACAAAAAAAACAGCACCAGTTACGTTGTAGGCCCTTTCCCTACAAAAAAAGTACTCGTCTACCAATCGAATGTAGCATGATGTGCAGGTGACGGCAACAGTGAGTTAACGACCATTTTATTCTGGTACTGGATGGCAAATCCCCTCCATCACGTAACAATTTCAAGCTCCTATTTGTTTCCGCCGGCAAAGCAGCCGAGGCTGACCGGCGCCGAACGGCGAAATGGTGATTTGGGAAGACAGCGAAGTAGATAATAGACGATAGCCCGCGATGACGATTTCTAAAATGTAATATTGAGAATCAACGACCAGATAACAATATCAACAACAATTTCTACATTTGCTTTTACAATGCCTTCCAAAATCACCGAATCCTCTGGTATTACCAAGTTCACAAATTGCCGCTTGCTGAACGGCACAAATTTGACCCAAGGTGAATTATGGGTTAGCAGCAAAACCGGCAAAATTGTAAATGCCCAGTCTGCCTTTTTTGATCACCACTTGGTCCCTGATGAGACCATTGACCTGGGAAACCGCATATTGTCTCCTGGCCTCATCGACGCCCAATTAAACGGTGCATTTGGATTCAATTTCTCCACATTGACCAGTGGACCTCAATATATCAAGAAGCTTGCCGAGGTCAATCGCCAACTGGTCAAGACAGGTGTAACATCCTATGTCCCAACCCTAACAAGCCAACTTCCGGAGCTCTATCAATCAGTAAGCTACATTGCCTGATATTTCTAACAAGCAAGCAACTCGTCTAACTCCTCTGGCATCCAGGCCCTTCCCCATCTCGCACCGGCGGGTATTGGCCGGTCAGCCAAGGCAGGCTCAGAGTCTCTGGGAGCCCATGTTGAGGGGCCTTTCCTCAGTAGTGTCAAGAACGGAGTCCACAACAAGACCTGCTTCCAGTCTGCTACGTCCTTCTCATCACTTGAAGACTGCTATGGCGCTGAGAATTTGACTCCCGTGCATGCACAAATCTCTGCCAATGGCGCTTCTTTGTCACCAGCTATCAGAGTGATCACCGCGGCCCCGGAAGTCGGAAACATGAAGCAGCTGATTCCGGAAATTGTCTCCCGTGGCATTGTCTACTCCATCGGCCACTCCGCAGCCACTTATGACCAAGCCATTGAAGCCATGGATGCCGGAGCCACCATGGTGACACATCTTTTCAATGCTATGCTTCCGCTGCATCACCGGGAGCCCGGTATTGTTGGGATCCTTGGAGGCGTTTCAGGACGCCGGAAGCCGAGCTATGGGGTGATTTCAGATGGCGTCCATCTGCACCCCGCCACTGTTGCTTTGGCATATCGGGCGAATCATGAAGGGTTTATACTGGTGACAGATGCCATGCATCTGGTGGGATGTCCCGATGGGGCCTATGAGTTCCGAAATGGTGAGGAGGTCAACAATATTGTGAAGAGAGGGACAAAGCTTCTGTTGGAGGGTTCCGAGACTATTGCTGGAAGGTAAGTGTACTTCTGACTTAGCACGACAAAATATACATGCATGGCTTGAGTGGGTAGTGCCCAGCCACAGAGATATGAGGCGGGTGTGTCTTAGATGTTCTCCCTCGCGGATGCAAAATCACAGGAATGCTGACACATCTCATCCAACGTCCCGTATTTAGCTCCATTACCCTGCTGGAATGCGTCAACAACTTCTTGGAGTGGACGGGTGCCTCGGCCGCTGAAGCGTTGAATGCCGTGACGACAACTCCAGCCAAGATGCTGGGACTGGGCGACGTGAAGGGTTCTCTAAAAGCTGGAGCTGATGCGGATCTTATTGTCTTCTCGGAAGCAGAAGGACAAAACGGAGCGACTTTGCTCAAGATTGATGAGGTGTGGAAGTTTGGAGAAAGAGTAGAGTAGATGGCTGAGATCAATGGCCGAATGAATGTGGGCAGCGGTGATGTTGTGAATATGTCTTAAGGTAACAATACATCACCAGGCAATTGTAGTTTTTAGATCAGACCCACACAAGCTGCACGTAGTCGCAAATAGTTGCAAGTTAATAGAAATCATATAAAATCCGTGATTACTGCCAGAGAAATCTAGAGGTCCCGTGACACAGGTCTAAAATTTCATTGCGAGCTATAACTGAAAATTTCATTTGGTGTCTGTTTTCTTGCCTGCATTGTTAGATTCAAAAGTATCCACCTGGTGAGTGTACTATTGATTTGATTATCACATGCATCCCGGTTCTGTCTCTGTTATCTTGATCTCGATGGTTTGGATATAAACCTTGATGCTGGTCGTCAATCCTGTGGGGATTCACGATAAGTATGCATTGACGGCGACTCTATTGAGTCCTTTGTGTAAAATGCGTGCCGGGAGTGAGCCACCCCCACCGCAGTCTGCATGTAAATATCTATATAGCGCCTCTGTTAACCAACAGCGTCCTTTGCTGTCCATCTTTTGCCCAACATGGTCTGAAAGACACTGATGTGCGGTTTTTGGCGCTGAATACAACAACCCTTTGATGCGTATAATCTCCCCACTTCATTCACACCATTCAGGACATACTTCTAACTGTAACTCGTTCTAATGCTAGCTTGCGATTTCCTTCCCTGCGATCATCTTCCGGCTTCCGACATTGACACCAGTTTGTCGCAAAACCGCAGCACTCATCAGCTTTACTGAGTCCCAATAGTTCTTGCATCTCTTCAATATAAACCATATTCGGCCGTCATCGCAAGCGAGTCTTGGGTGTTTACGTCAACAGCGAGATTCACCTGCACATGCACAATCTATTGCTTAGATTTTGACTGACAGGACAATATCCAACCTCATCAGCTGCTGATAAGCACTATCGTCTACGCTGTTCCAATCACGACCTCGCCCTTTGTTCTGTAAACCGACAGATCATTTTGTTTGGAAAATAGATACACGCTTTGGATACGACTTTCTACATCTTCATACACCAACCAGCCTTGTCTGTATTGTGATTCCATTACTGGTCGCAAAACCCCTTGACCTCTTCGCAAACACTCACAGTGTCAGTCCAGTACATCATTACCCGCAATTTGCTAGAGCTTCTCCCATTTTGCGCCGAACATCACCTCGTGGCACGACCCAGCTACCTTGATCGCCTATCTGCCTCAGGTTCCGATCAGTCTCATCCTCAACACCAGTCTCAATTAATTGTGCGCCTCCGCGTCTTTGCGCGTGCGTCGCTTATTGTGTCTGCTTTCAGCAGAACCTTCAACCGGCTCTGCCAAACAACAAACGGCTCGGCAAACCAAGACCCCACGTTAAAACGATCGCTGCTACTGGAGCACTCTTTTTGGTCCGACCATTGCGCACATTGTATATAGCAAGCTCTATTGTCCAGCACCCGACGGACAGACTTAGAGCGTTGGTAACCTTGTCAAAAGTTGGATTTGTGCAGATTCCTGCAGATTGAACGGCGCTCTACATTGTTCAATCGCATCAAATATCGAAAATCTCGCCTACAAAGGCCATACTTGACTGGCCTGCTTTTGAGCCTCGTTTTGCAATTAGCTGCATCAAATCCCAGCAGCTGCGCTTCGCGACCCCGGACTCGCCCGGCTGGTCATGGTTTCAGCGTATTCAGGGTTGAATTTTCTGGGACCTTGATCTAGGCTTCAGCTAGCTGGGTTTCTTGACTTTGGCGCAGACCGAAGTTTTCAATAATCCCCAACTGTCGCTCAGAATCGCCATACAGACATGGATGGCTACAATCCGTTGGGTCCGGATATCCCCGTAGTGGTGACCATTTCTGGTCCCAATCAACATCTGCCTCACGGTCTCCGGAGCTCAGGGCCAATCCAAGGGCCTCATGACAATGTGGTAATCTCGGGAGGGGAAAGTCTCAGCATAAATATGGGTAATTCCGCGCTATCTCTTGACTTTGTTGATACGAGTGACCTGAATTTCCAAGATTATCCCGGTTTGTAAGTTATGCACGAAGTTGTCTGGTTTCTTCGAGCATTGTTTCGGGAAATTAGATGATGAGATGAACCGACAGGCTAACAGACTCTTCAGTCCGGCTTCGAGTTTCACGGACGGCATTACGGGCCCCATGACACAAACGGGTAGCGGCATATTCCAGCAGCAACAACAGTCACAGCCCCACCAAACAGCACAGTCACAGCAATATGACTTTGACCAGTACCCCACGTTTGAAGATCCCTTTGCGTACACGAGGTCGTTCGAGCAACACAAAAAACTAGACCCCTATGCTGACGATTGCGCGTCACCACAAACACTGGACAATAAGTTACTAGGCTTCTCAGACCCAACATCACATCTTTATCCTGCTACAGAACAGGGTGTGATCAAGTTTGGACTCAGCGCAGAGCTTAATGGCATGTTCTTTGTGGCTGAAGATGTCTTCATGCCCGAGAACCCTACGCGCCCACTAGAACTCACGTGCTATAGACGCAACCTGTGGCAATGCACGGGGCAGGTCGTGCTATCTCGAATGTTACCGCACAACTTTATTGGCGAGAACGGGATAAGGGCAACAATTGTGGGATATTCAGCCAGTATCACTGCTACAGAGTCAATCGAGCTCAAAGCGACAGAAATAATATCTGTGCCTTGGAAGAGTGCGGCTGCATCAGCTGGCGATAGCATGGCCATTGAGGAGCCACGACAGTCTGCCACAGCGCCACCCAACCTCACGCTGGATCTGAGTTCAGGCAAAGAGATTGATGTGACCTTTGTTTCGGTGCCGCTGGTATGGAAACGCCTACAGTTTAAGCATGCAACTGCCAATAACGGACGACGTAAGGGCGTACAGCAGCATTATGTTGTACACATAACCCTTCACGGAACGACTACGACTGGCGAAACGGTCAAGATTATGGAGGTTAAGTCTAATCCTGTCATCGTGCGCGGCCGGTCGCCTAGGAATTTTGACAGCCGCAAAGATGTACCATTGGTTGCAGACACCAAAAAGGAAAGGAAAAACACGTTGGCATCAAATTCAAGTCTTGATGGCGTATCAACATCGTCAAGATACCCATCAGCTACACCTGTAAACTTGACTACTGACTTGCATTCCGAATACCAGTCCCAACCTGACTGGCAATCGCCTCAGGGTTTTACGGGCACACCATCAGCAACAACAGCAACAACATCATCACGGACCCCGCAAATCTCCAAACTACCAAGTCAAAATGCCAACAACAATGCTTCAAATCATCAGCACATGGCCAAAAAGTTGGCTCTATCACCAAGTCAATCTCGCCCGCCAGTCCCAGCCTGGTCAATGACGCCGTCAGCATCTATGCCACAAGGTCAATACCAAGGTTCTGCAAACGGGAGTAACAGTGGACCGCTTCCTCTGTCACTGTCACTCTCCGAAGACGAGAAAAGTCCAAATAGATCTGGGTCTACCGATGTGCAAAGCCCCAAGTACAACAAAGCTGCTTCTGTCGGCAACTCACAGATCCAACAAGGCACCGAGGATAATGCTGACTGGCATGGATTATATGAATATTTTCCTTTGAGTGTTGATGATTGGTAAGTACCCCATGACCTCATTATTTGTGGAATTGGTGCTAACGGTGGACACAGGCTTCCTCCAGTCGATGCAGTATATCGGCCCCATGTGGTACATCACACGATTGTGCCGCCAGAACTTAAGGCACAACAGATGCAAAGCAAGTCGAAGCGATACTTTGTGGCGGAATGATTTACGGCAGGATCTGATTGGATAAAATTTGTTTGCTATGATATCACATTTCGAGTTTATTTTAGATTTAGTTTGTGAGGATGTTCGATGCTCTCTGACTTAACGAATTTACAACTCAAATTATGATTATTATGTCACCTGTCACCTATCATATTACCTTGAAACTATTTGATGCCAGTATCTTTTTGTAGTCGTTTTATCGCTAACTAAGACATACATAGCGAGTGACATTCTATATACAATTTGTATACTAACCTTTTCAAATAATAACAAATCCTTGTACCATCTCTCTTTGTTTACCTTTGATCAAACAGCCCCTGCCGTTCATGTTCTTTCTTCTGAATTCAATCTACATATTTGTCTTCTGTCCTTTTAGAAGGTAGCCTTGATCTCCGGCTTAGGTGTTAATCTCCCGAGGAAAGGCGCCGGCTCAGGCAGTCTGCTGGCCATACGATCCGGCACCAGCTCCGGCGTTCTCATCCGTGGGGTAGCAGTCTTGGGAATTCTAGATGACATGCTATCCAGAACCAAGTCGACATCCGGTGACGGGGTTCTGGGAATAACAGCAATATTACTGGCCATGAGGTGACTGGTACTAGCGGGGGCCATCGGTACCGGAGAGTAGGTAACCGGGGAACCAGAGTCGACAATGATGGGGGTGGCGTTTTCGGTAGTCAAGGGAGTCAATATAGGAGTGGATTCAGTGGGAGAGACCAGGGCAGCAGTAGTGTTGAGGTGGGAAAGAGCGGTCTGGAGCGAAGAGAGCTTGGCGTCGACAGCAATGTCGGCCTCAACGCTGTTGAAATAGCGGACAGTGCCAACCTTCAATTCCTGTGTCGCCAGGTCATCAGCAAGAATAATGGCATTTTCATGCTGTTGCAGCGCGGAAACAGTCCACATGTGCGTCACCGGCCCCTCCACGGCCGCCTGGATGGCCCGCGCTTTATTCGCCCCAAAGGCCATGCAGATGATTTCCTTGGCCTCCATAACCGTCGCCATACCGACCGTGACCGCCCGCCTCGGGACATCAGCCGGTGAGGGGAAGAACCGCGAGTTGGCCGCGATGGTTCCCAGGGTCAGAGTGACGGGGCGGGTACGGGAAGACAGGGAGGAGCCAGGCTCGTTGAAGGCGATGTGGCCGTCGGTGCCGACGCCGGCGAGGAAGAGGTGGATACCGCCGGTGGCGGCGATGAGGGATTCGTAGGCGGTGCATTCGGAGGGGAGGGAGGGGGCGTTGCCATTGAGGAGGTGGACTGAAGTGGGAGGAATATCGATGTGAGAGAAGAAGTTGGTCCACATGAAGGTGTGGTAGCTTTCGGGGTGGTCGCGGGGGAGGCCAACGTATTCGTCCTAGGGAGAGATGGGGTTAGCATGGGAGGGATGTTTGCTGTGTTGGGGGGAAGAATGGATGGATGGATGGACTTTACCATATTGAAGGTGACGACATTTTTGAAGGAGATGAGGCCGGTTTTATGTTGGCGGATGAGTTCGCGGTAGACATTGAGGGGGCTGGAGCCGGTGGGGAGGCCAAGGATGAAGGGGCGGGTGGAGGTAGGGGCAAAGGAGGTGATGCGGGATACGATGAGGTTGGCGGCCCAGATAGCGGCTTCCTCGGCAGTGTCGCGGATGACGAGTCTCATGGTGGACGGCGGTAAGGTGTGTGTGTGATATGTAGGTATGTATGTAGATGTGATGTAATTGATATTAAGTAATCGAATAGTTTGGTATTCTAGATATGAAGAATGTATGAGTAGAGAAGATGGATGGCACTTGGGTGATTCAAGTACCAAGAGGTGCAGGTTGCTGTTGAAGAAAGCAAACCCAGAGAGAAATCAAAATAATTACAGAAGCATTAACTGCGGATGTGTCTACCATATGTACTTCATCACACTGCCCGCTATCTCGGGCGGCCCAAAGGTTATTTTTCCGCTTTGATACATATGTACAACTGGGCTGCTTCTCTCCCTGTCCTCTCATTTCGTCTCCTCCTCGTCTCCCCACTCACTCACATACACATACACACTGACGGCTCATCCGGCACCTTGCCGATGATAATCACCAAATCCAGCTAATCCCATTCTACGGGCCGCGGTCCATCCATCGGCCGACATGATACACACACATAAGGAACAAGGCATAAGGAATGAGATATGTGTGGACTGTATCACTGTTCAAAAATGGGACTAGAGTCTCTCCACTGCGACTGTAATGTGTATGCAGGATCACTGTGGCCGTGGCCGTTGAATACAATAAGGGAAGGGCGTTCCGGGGAAGAAGGGGGGGAATAGGCAGATCAAAGGTGTTGCTTGGTCACTTGACGGGTGAATTTTGAGTGTGACGAGTGAAGTATATACATAGAAAAGGGCGATCTTATCCTCACAGATCCCGTGGGTGTTGTTGGATGTGTACATTCAATAAATAAGTTGATTTTTTTTTTCTATGGCGGGGAGGCTTATCGCGGGTGGTCAAAGGTTGTGGGGATTTGTCACGTTGATCTTTCTTCTTCATGGTTGTGGTTATGGTGGCGATCCGGGAATGGAACGGGACGGGGAGACGTGACATTGTGCTTGTCTGCCTACAGTGTCTAAAGTAGTTCTACAGTAGTGGATCGGTGATGGATCAGTTTAAAGAACATACGGTGATGTTTGTCACATGGAAGCGTCGCCATTTCTGTTTCGCCAGAAAGAACAAAAGTTATGGCGGGGACCGGAGGCCGGATGCGGTAGGATAATTGTGGGCGATTTTGAATATATGTATATATATACTTGTCGCTTTAAATGTAATTGGGGCTCTGTGATCCTGGGATCCTAGGGAATTTCACCGTGTAAGTCATGAGGCTTTGGTTGGTGGCCGGTGTTTTTGGCCGGGTGGGCCGGGCGTTGGTCGATGATAGTGCCGGATGGATACAAAGTGAAGCCTAAGTAGTGGTTATCGGGTGTTGTTTTGTTATTTGCTATATTAGATTCAGATTTAGTGTGAGAATGGCGGTTCTGGAATTCATACGTATGTTGGAAGGTTTACAGGTTTGCCGGGTGGACAGTTCACTCAGTTTAGAGTAGATATTCAGCAACAGAAATCAAGGACCTGGCCACTATCCTTTAATATCATGATGATGAAACGTTGGCTCAACAATAAGCTACATGTCAATATCTCATGGATCCCAATACTTGGGCTTAACCTTGATATTACATTTATTATTGCAGATAACTGCATACCTACATGTATACCACCATCGCATCATTCCATGTCACGTCTCCAGAGCTGAACAACAATCCATAATGCTGTTATTTAACTATTGGTTCCAGATCCGGTTATATGTATCCATATCCAGAAACTCACCCGCTCCCCATCCAAAATTCCTATTTTAGCAACCCTAACCCTCACATAACCGTAACGTCACTTAGCCATCAAGCTCCATTAGGAGGTACATCGTTCTTTCTTGATAGCCAGAGCTCTCTTGACTCATTTTATTTCCTTGGACCGGATGCAGAGTACAGTTGACCTCAGCATCTACATCCAGACTCGGGGGCTTTTTTTGATCTTGGCCTAGCCAATTAGGTGATGAGTGGGGGTAACGTTGAATCTTGCTCTTGTATAGCCATGTTGAGCTGAAAGATGATGTAGACTACTTGCAATCACTAGCCTATGGATGGCTTCTTTGGTTATTCCAGCAGACAGTAACTGACTTTCCATTGTTTTTGCTGAGTCGATGGTTGGCTGTGTAGGCGGCGGGGTTCATGGAGACATGTGTCCGGGATTATTATCAAGTAAATTCAGATTTGGCCAATGAACACTGTGCCTGACCATAAAAAGCTTGTCGAATAATTCGCTTCGGCCATATCTAAACCAATATAATCATCCGAGTTTTGATTCATGTGATAACCCTAATGTATATTTCGCCTAACAAACCCTGAATATCACATCAACTTCGGCTCATCAAAAACTCTAGGAACATCACTGTCAAATCCTCTAAACCACCATCATATTTCCATCATCCTATCACTCATCTAGCGCAAATGCAAAGCCACCTCGACTTTTACTTTTTTTTTTTTTCAAAACCCACTAGTCCCGAATCATCAACTCATTATTCTATTACTTGGTCCACGCCAGCCCAGCCCAGTTAGCCAGGCCACAGAGCATGTAGGGGGCTTCTGAATCAGAACGCAACGTTACAGACGTTCCCGGCCAGTAGATGGAGGCGCGAAAGACGAGAGAAAAATGACAGCGATGAGATTCTAGGCTAAATAAGGGTGAGCTTTCGAATTTTCAGGGTATTTGGCATTTAATTATGTGCAGAATATTTCTGGGTTATTGTTTCATTGACAAATGGGTTAGTGGCTTGATTCAAAGTAAGACCATAAGACCAAGGTTGAGAGTGGATATCGCCGTAGTTTCGTGCGACATCGAGACCTTGAATTACATTCGGTCAGTCAGCACTGTACTTTAATTTCGATATGCCTCACACATCAAATCCTCAGTTCTGCAAGCCCAAATGATTGATATACACATCTGAAGATTAACCACTCCATTGGATACACGCAGTCCTCATTATCACCATCCCGTCAACCTGCTTGCAAATTCACGGACCTCAGACACTGCCATGCAGGGCTAACTCCGAATACAACTTTCCAGACTCCTGCCGGCATGTTCAGACTATAGTAATAGACATTTATAAACTGCCTAGGCATGAGTTTTATGCCAACAATCACGCACATGTATACATAGAGACTTTGAAAGCACCATCTTGCCCCACAGACGAGCACGAGACACCGCTGTGGTCTAGGCGAGAAGTGGAGTCTTGTTTTAACGTAGTATGCTACGACGTGAGAGTGTAGCAACTGGCCATCTGGGGTTCAGAGAGCTTGGACTTGATGATATCGAAGTGAGGTTGACATAACGTTGCGGAAATTTTTTTTTGGGTATCTATCTACATATGTACATATGGGGAAATCGGGACCGTCCTACGGGCGGTCTGGTGACTTGGATGGCACTGGGCTTCTAGAATGGGATGTGAGACTTGGACGATGTTGTGGTTCATTGCGACTATGGATATAAGATGATGTCTGAGATGTCAGCAACAAGATAAATCATGGCCAGTCCTGGACATTCTCGGATTTCTATTCCATCATCACCAAAGTATAACTTGATATATCCTCGGAGACTATGTAGACTATCGAACAATAAAATCACGTGTGTATCTATCTAGCTAAATGCTACACTATTGCCTGTCTCGATCCCATCAACCATAATCGTATTTCATGACTAACAAGAACCACCCTCTGCCATTTGTGTCAAATACACCTTTCCTGTCGGCCTCTGACCCCCACCTCACCAATTCATCCGGATATCAAAAAACCTTGTTGTCTTGAACGTTACCTCGACACCCGGCATTCTGCGGCATTCTGCACCACCGCTGGCGGCTCTGCCTGCAGCCGTCATGAACCCGATACAGGAACTTCAAGCATACTGTCTCTCGTCTTTCTTCCTTTACTTCTTGATTACTTGCTTTGGAATCAAATTGGTAGCCTTTTTGCTTGCCTACCTAACTAGATCTGTTGTCCCTCTGTTGTCTGCCAGCGTCTGTACCTCGCGAGTTAGCCAACCGCATGTGCGTCCGTCTTCCGTCCCCTTGTGTCCGTGTTGCCATCACGCCACGATGCAGATGTCCTTTTTTCATGGTTACAAAAGGATCCACCCAAGGGCTAGCCGACCATCTTTATCCTCTGACGATGATTTTATGTACATATGTATATACATACATGAGTTGTGTATGTGTATGTGTGTGTGTATTCAAATACTACGTTGGACGGACACGGGGATCCGCAGGGTGTACGGGGGAGAAGACGGAGATGAGGGGGGAAGGCAGAGCAGTGAAGTGAGATATGGAGGAGCGTGGGTGCGATGCTTTAGACCGGCGTCGAGAACAGGAGAAGATGAGAAAGGCGATAAATAGGTACTTGGAAGGATGAATGCATAGAGATTTGACGGCGATGATGTGTATTTAGTCGAATGGGAGGATCGCAGGTAAGGTAACGTAAGCATATATGTACCAGTAGCTACGACTGTACATTTGTATATCGACATATTCACGACGATATATCGTCTACTTCTCAAAGTAACTCCACTGACTAAGCTAAGAATGAATGCATGAAACCAGTCCATCAACCTCTCACCTTATCATGCTAACTATATCTATCATGATTCCCTGAATCTCGCCATCTCACAAATCAAACCCAGCGTTTCCATATCACTACAAACACGGACTAATCTTATTACATACAGCCACCGCAAGATAAAATGCCCTGTGTGTGCAGGTTATTATATATACACAAGTGACGTTCACCAGAGAAAGGATAAGCAAGGGCAGCATCACTTTTCTCCACTTAGTCAACTAATTCCATAGCTTCAAGATTGACAGTGGGATATGTAGCCCTGACCCAGAGACAATCGCTCATATCCAACTCTAACTGATTCAATAGCGAGTTCACACTTCCTTGCGCCGAAATGTGAACGAGTTCATTTTCCACTTGACTAGCCGAGGATAGATGATCGATACTGAACATCGACCATTCTAACCTTAACCCTACCAAACTTAGTGGTTGCGCAGAATAAAATCTTATTTAGCAGTGTCATTGCCTTTATTGGGAAGGACTCGCCCCAATTACCAAATATAGCAAGAGATAAGTCCTGACAGGCGGCGGTTGTAACGGGGATTTGGTTTTTTGTCTTTTTTTCATCCATTGCTTTCTAGCTGCGTTTTTTTGAGTGTAATGGTTTATAGCATAGACTTGGACTATCCTAGTTGAGTCAAGTGAAGGTGGATTGTGCAGAGGTTACTCCCGATAGACGTCACCATTGATTGACTCGTGTTTCTCGGGGTGGGGTGGGGGTAAGGATGTAATACGGTGAGGAAGCGAGTGAAGAGGACCTTAATTTTTTATCGTATTTTTTTTATATTTACCTTTGGGTAAACAAGGCAAAAAGACCAGATGTGGGGATAAAACGTATCAGCCAAGGGCTTTACATTGATAGTTAGGAGGAAAAGTTCGTATCAGAAGTTGGCCGGTTGGAGATAATCGGGATAGGCGAGGACTTGTGAAAGAAAACCCCAATGCAACCAACATATGACGTTGACGTTCTTTCCACAATTGCTACCATTGGGCTCCACTCATGACCTAGTCTTCATAAAACAAAATCAAAGATGCCCAGGTTAGGAAGGAAGCTCACTCTGATGGTGCTCACAAAGCATATCTCAAGATGAGGGGCATACCCGATTCCTCCATCCGGCGTACATTCACGACATTAGCATATTGGAAACTGTCTATCGGAGTGAAATAGTTGGCCAATGTTGCTTGTTAGACTCTTGGCGGAGGCATATATGTCATTTTGTGGGCTGGAGTGTGGTCATGGTCATGACAACAGTATAGCCTAATAGTTGTTGATATAGTGTTGGTGCAACGAGTCTAACAGTCGTAAATTCATGCGTCGCTTTGATGGATGATGATTATAGCTTGCCCCCCGTTTGACTGACTAGGACAATGACGACACTAACTGTATGTTTTGAGCACAGAAGATGTCACCATTCTATAATTTGATGACAGTTTCCAAAATGCTCAATGATGTTCACTTATTGTTGAACTAGCGCCTATTAAGGTGCATAGTTAATGTATAGGCTTGTCGACCATCAAAGGGAGGGGAGGGGGGGAGGGGTACGATACTGGCAGTCCGGATACATATCTATATATTTAGACAAATGGGATGGATGGCATTCAACTATCTGGACTCATGCACGGGATCTTGGAACAAACTGGAACCATCGGTCGGATTAAGGCTCCATCGACGACAGGTTTGGTTTGGTTTGGTTCCCCCAGCTTGGAATTCAAGCTTTTGATGAATTCCACTCGTCGCCTCATATTAGTTGATCCTTCTCGCTATGTACTCCCACCAGAAGACGTCCTCCTGTCTCTGAGGGAGGGGTTTCCTGCTGTACTGTGCTGTAAGTTGTAGTATAGTCTTGGTTAAGAGTTTGTTAGTCAGTCAGATTGATAATTTCAGACTGTGATGTACACTTATCACAAGGTTCAAACTATTGATGTGGTTTCGTGCTATAAATACGGGGCTACATCCCGTATCCCCCCTTTGAGTTGAACATAAACTCTGATTCTTGGCTTTTTTTTTTCTTTTTCTTTGCCGTCATATGTCACTTAGATATCGGTATTACATTTTAGTTGTTTGCGGTCTTGAGTTAATCTTATTCAGACAAGACGAGATTCACCGCTGACGGGATTCCGAATTACACACATGGCTGTTTATTTACATGCTTATCACTCTCCGTTCGTTCAGCTTTCATCACAAAGGAAATTATCAAGAAACGTTTCATGATCGATGTGTATAGTTTTCTCCTACCATCAGGTCTTTCAGATTGCCGGTTCTTTTCTTCAATCGGTACATTGTTTCACCTATTTTAACAGCACTAAGTTCATCTGGTTTTTTTATCTTCAAGGATCGGCGTCAGCTTTGGTTAGTGCTGATATTTTGTCCTGAAGCAGTAAGCAACGCTGGATTTTTGCGAGGATCCACAACGTTTCGTAAGCTGTCGACAAGATAAAGTTTTGACCGGACACCACATTGCATTTTTTATCTCTTTTGTTCTGGATGGGTTTTCTTAATGTTTAGTTATATTTGAAGATTGTCTTTCTTTTTGTATTCGTTTATTTCACCAAGTTCTTGGTATCTTCTACTCTTCTTTCTCGCTATAAATAACTATAGCCACTTATATTCTTTGGTAAGTTCAATATCGTCACTTCTTTCACACCTCTGTATTCAACAACACCCGCATATAAACCATTGAAACCATCATCGACATTGATCTTTATACACAACCTCACCTGGAATTCCTCTCCATCATCTGTCTTGTTCCCAAAGCCGCTCTGTTCCCCATATCACTGCAATTTTCCCCTCCTTCCATATCGACCACACACCATGCCCACCCCTCCACATCTGCTACGTTACCCACTGCTACCACTGCCGAATCCTGTTTCCCTGTCAGAGAATGAGAACACTCTCAATATTTACCTTAAAGCCACCCCCCCCCTTTAACATCCTGACCATCCTGACCATCCCATCCCATCCTATCCCACTTGGCTTAGCTCGCTACGCCAATAATGAATCGTTTTCTTCATTTCTGCGACATATGGCCATCCATATCGCAGACACAATCCGGGCTATCGCTCAGCAGCAAATTGTTATTGTGATTTTCAGCCATGGCCTTGTCTTAGTTCGCCGAGTTCCAGCTGTTGCCAGTCTGTCAGTGTATCGCATACTCATGTCTATATTATAATTGTGCGCTGCTTCTGGTGCTGTCGATGCTTCTCTTTATCTACCCGATGGGATGCAGTTAATATTACTTTCTGTTCGTTCTTAGTCGGTCTTCTCGGCGCCTTTCCCTCGACCGTCTGCTTTCGACGATCGGTTTAATTAGACTCCTGTACCGCCTTTCCGTTCAGACCCTTTCTATCCTTATTCGAGAGTCCGATCCGTTCATATAAACCCCTACCTGTCGTTCGTTTACCTGGATTCAAATAAGCCCTGACTGTTTGTCTCGCCTCGACTTGAGAGTAGCAAGCGTTGTTGGCCATAGTATCCATCAACCCACAAGCAGTGCTTCTTATTATCCTCGATACTATTATATACGCTTCGTCTTGGACATTGTAATCCTTCAGCTGAGATTCCGCGATATCGTGCTCTTATTCCTTTTGTATTTGGGACCTTGGCAACTTTCTGGAAAGTAAATCAAGGCGCTACATCGACGTTATCCAAGAAAGATTTCGGGACCCCAGTTGATTCGTTAAACTTGGGCTTCTCTTGGAAACCCTGTTTCTTGGTTATATGTGATATCGACTGACAGCCTGAGATTAATTCTTGGTCTAAATCATCACATTGTCAAGCACCTGTGGAATCCCATGAACATATACAACGCACGTCAGTGGCAACTGCGCAGACCAACAATCGTCATCCATAAAGCACCGTCGCCCTGAGCCCGGACATCAAGCTTTGAGATTGAATCTGTCTATATCATCCTTTGTCTATACGTCATCCTATTCGTTTCCTTGTTGTATCGCTGTTATAGTCACCACGCAATACGCTTCCATTAGCATCACCACTTACTAACCAAGCTACCGACATAACAGCAAGCGTGCAACATCTTCTCCTTCGGCTGCATCGCATATAATTGACGCCCAGATCTTCATCTTTCTGACAGACCCTTCAAGCCAACCCTGTCTTGTTCCGTTAAATTACCTGGGTGGATCCTGCCCTTGTTACATGCCTGAGAAGAAGTAACGACTGCTATTGTTGTCTCTGTCCTTGCACCAACAATCCGCCAGCCCGCACGTCACACCTCCCGGACGTTCGACTCTACGTCTGTGACTCCGCCCAGCAATATAAAATAGCGTCACTGCCACCATAATGTCCGCGATACACAAACAATTCGTGGCCGCTATTCTGCGATCTCTCCGTCGTGGGAAGTCGCTTCTACAAGCCATTGTTGATTTCTTCAAATCACAAAGGCGGTCTTCATTCCCGCCTATGGCACAAACGCCAAAGAAAGCCAAATCCAACGTGTTATCCGTTCCGGTGTCGCCATGCCTCAACGAATCCTCGTCCTCCAGCACTGCGGTCGCCGACATAATGGATCGAGATATTAAGGATTATCTGGCTGAAGTCGAGAGCGAACTGCTCAGGAGAACAAGCGACGAGCATCTAATCAAGATGGCCGAAGGATTCAAGGTTTTCTTTCTCAATGCACTACAAACTGGGGAGATAAACATGCTTCCCTCATATAGTTATCGTCTGCCGTCAGGACAAGAAAGTGGCAGATACCTGGTTGCAGACATGGGTGGCTCGAATCTGCGGGTAGCGCTCATTGAGTTACGCGGCGCGAAGTCTGGTAACGATAAACCTGCGGCAGAGATTGTTAACATGAAAAGTTTTCGGGTAACAGAAGATATCCGGAACTTTGCGGGCATTGATTTCTTTGGATGGATGGCGGATCGGATACGAGAGACCCTGTTGGAGGCTGACATGATACCGGACTCTGCGAAGCAAACCGAGATTTTGCCGCTGTCATTAGCGTGGAGCTTCCCTATAGAGTAAGTGCTATCCTGAGTCGTTATTTGCAGGTCACGTTATCTTGAGCTCAAGGTAGTACCTGCTTCGGTTGGTAGTAATACTAACAAGTTTCCCAGCCAAACATCCGTGGGTGATGGCAAACTCCTCGATATGGGGAAGGGTCTTAGGGCTGTGGAGGGTCTTAAGGGCCAGTTCATTGGCGATGTGATACGCAAAACATGCGCCTCACGCGGCATCAAAATTGAGCTCAAGGCCATATTGAACGATTCAACAGCGTGTTTATTATCTCAGTCGTACACATACCTGTCCACCCGCATGGGTCTCATACTGGGCACTGGTACCAATATTGCTGCCTTCCTCCCCGTTGCCGCCGTTGGCCAACATAAATATGGTACCCGCCACCAAAGCTGGTGGGATGCTGCTGCGCAGGTAGTGGTTAACACCGAGGTCAGCATGGTCGGTAAGGACGTTTTGCCCATGACCCGATGGGATGCTCAGTTGAAGTCCGCTCATGAGAGACCGGACTTTCAGCCGCTGGAGCAGATGGCCAGCGGCATGTACCTCGGTGAAATCTGTCGTCTGATCATCATCGAGGCGATTGAGACTACTGGTCTTTTGGGCGGTGAGATACCCCCATCACTGATGATGGGGTATAGTTTGGCCACCGAAACCTTGGCCCGTATCGAGAGGTATGTTGATATCTGATCCTGATTCTTTGGCTTTGGCACTAACCTGGAATAGCGACACTTCTGCTTCTCTCACCTCCTCTGTTGAGTTGTGGCATCAGACTCACCCGAATTCCCAGCCTCCATCGATCTCCGACATCCAAGCGATCCGGACCATCGCCTCCTTTGTTGCTCGTCGTTCGGCCGCACTAATCGCGGCGGCAGTCTACTCCCTCTGGGACCTCCGAACCACACTCTCTACCCAGCATGCCCCCTCCTTTGCCGCTGGCGATATTCGCCGCAGCGAGCTGGAGACCGAGGGTGTCCTCAATGAGACCACAGTTGCCTTCAATGGATCGGTCATCGAGAAGTACCCCGGGTATTTTAATAACTGCTCCGAAGTCCTGGATCGGCTCGTCGAGCAGAGAGTCGCTGGTACCCGGGTGAAACTTGTGATGGCCCAAGAGAGCTCTTTGTTTGGCGCTGCAATCGCTCTGGCGTGCGAGGAGCGGTAGCTGGCGGTTATCTTTTTGTTTCTTTTTGTTTTCTTATTTTTCATCTTGTCCTTTTTTATTTATTTTATTTATTTGGCGGTGTTTTCCGTTGATACCCTTTTCGCTATCATTGTTTGTTCGGCCAATGTATGGCGGGCCTTTTTGTTTGATCTCTTGCGATTTCTGTACATATCTGTATTTGGTTGATGGGTTAGGTTTCCTGTTGGTATATGCGGCGGTTGCATTTTGTGCATCTGCATTTTGTTTTTTTCTCTAGAATCAATCATTTTGGGTCTTATCTCGTTGGAAGCTGAATTCACGATCGTATCAGTCTGGTTTTGTCATATCACGTGTTGATAAGTAATGGATGAATGGTGAGGTTATATGTCTATGGGTTGGCTGGTTCTTTGAGTTGTGGTATACTAGAACTGACATTAATGATACTTTGTTCATATAATTGGTTTGTCTCTGTTCCATAATATCAAGATGGCCATTGTCTTTATATGCAGAGGTTTTTCGTGAGCCATGGTTCATCTATCCACATTATGGTCTCCTGCAAGGGTTACTTGATCTGTATGAGAATATCACCTGCAAAGGAACCATTCCCTGGCCTATCGTAATCTTGCAGAGTTCAGATGGAAGGTTACCTCCAATCTTGAAATTCTGCAGGCTGGATCAAGCGAGTCTGCATGAGACTCAAATTGTACCAGAAGCGGAGAGATGACGATATTTAGTTTCCAATAAATGCTGGAGAATAATAAGGTTAGTTTGAATTTGGGATAATTGACAATTGGGTGATATGGATTTCGCTAGGAGGAAAGGGTCTTATGAACAATTTGGATTAGTAGAGGAGGCTTTAACTTCATTGGGTTTGTATAAAAGGGGGCCAGATGAGGTAGAGGTTGTGGGACATTTCAGTTTCGTAGTCTGGGAGTTCAGAGGCTGAGATCTTGATTTCTTGTTCTAGGACCTTTGGATATATGATATACGGAGTAAGTTAGGGTTAGTTGGACTATGTCCTCATTTCTGAAAAGATTGGCCTTGGAAATTATCCGCGCCACAGCTAATCTCTCTGATATGGAATAGCGTAGATCGGGAAAGAGGTAAAAAAAGAAAATATTTACTCAAATCGTTTCTATATATGTGTCTGTATAAGGACTTGAAATTTAACCACAAGAATGACATGCAGCCGCCACATCGTCGCTATTTAATGACAGTGTAAGCCCTCTTCTAGGTTGTGGCCACTTACAGTAGATGGAAGCTCCTGTTGAAGGTTGTAGTAGTTTCCCCAAATATCAAATTGGGGCAGTACCCAAGAGTCTCGTGACTATCTACTGATAGCAGGACCAAAGAATATTTATTAAAGCACTGAGTAATTCATGAATTACAAACCGAACATCTCGGCTGCCTGAAACTCGGGAAGACACAAGACATCAAGTCGATGATGACCGATATAAAATATCGCACGTGGTGGATAAATGGGGGATAGCTAGATCACTTTGGGACGCTAATGGCGAAGGTGATGGATGATGGATTGTTGTTGGTAGCTAACATCTAGGAAGGAGCCAGATGTGGACTAATTTGGCAGCCGCTTGTCTCTTAGTGATCTCAGACACAACGTTATGATAGACTATCGAAATGAATAATATACATACTCTCCGTACGACTTCAAGCCTATCTCCACACGCATTGCCATCAAGTATCTCCATCAAAATCACTGGCTACCTACAATTTAGACCTGAAATTGTGAAAGCGGACTTGGTAACTTCACGGAACAGCCGGCGGAAAAGGTGGCCGCCCGTGGGAAAGAACTGGCGAATCAAAGTTTCTAATTTGGGTAAACTGTAACTGCACCTGCCATCATGCCGTCATTTTCGAGAGAGAGAGAGAGAGAGGCAAGAAAACAAGGAGGTGCAAGTGCGGTTTGCAATCTTTGAGCGCGAGACTAAATATACGCTGCACCTTCTACAGCAAGTGGAAGTTATAGTTGTCCGTGTGCCTGCCGTAGTATGATCTCCGCAACCCCAAAACAACAATAGCCTGTCCTGTCAGCCGCGTTCTGATGCTTTTTCCCCCCTTCTCCTTCATCTTGTTTACCGATCTATTCATCGTGATCGTGATTGTCTTTTCCATTGTTATCGTCGAGTTTATTTTGTGTTGTTTGGTTATCTCATCATTGCTTGTTGCCTCCAGAGTCCAAATTGCTTTATTTTTTGGCCAGTCCCACTGTTACTTTGATAAAAAGAAACAAATCCCGTTTCGCTAAAACCATTAAAACTTACATTTATTTCCTCAAGTCTACCTGGTCCCTGCCGCTGCCCCTTGTGTGATTTCTCCTTGCGCATCTTCTTGTCAGTTCAAGCTTGGAGAAAATAAAACACAAGACGCTTCGCGCCCCGGAGTCCAAGTATTCATCAAACAAGCTCGTTCCGAAACCCAAGCTGTCATTTTCTTTCTTCTCTTCTTTTCGTTTTCTTCGACTTTATTGATTGCATAAGTGGCTCGCTCTCGTACGCGATTCTTATCTTGACACATCATTATTCGCATCTTTTTCGATAGAAAACTTTACGTTCATTCCGTCTATCACAATGCCTGGTGTTCGTAAGTCTGCTAATCTTGTTCTCATTGGAATGCTTCTTAGCATTCTCCACGTGACATCAAGTTGCCCTCAAGCTATGCTTCGGGAGTTGTGATATATGCGCTGCTTTGGCCTGGAGGGATGTAGTAGTTGTGGGTTTGTCGACTTGTTGATATGAACATATCCTCGAATTGCGCATTCCAAGAACCGTCTGCTGTTCTCGTATCTCTGACGTCAAACTGTCTGCAAGTTTAGGCGACGTTTGACTGTGCGTGGGGGATTGTCTCAGCCATCCATTCAGAATTGCAGCTATAGCAACATGAATGATTGCGAGTTCACTTGACATCATTGCTGTTGCTGTCCTTTTGCCATCCTCTATGTAACCCTAGCTGCGTACTCGAGACATTCTGATTCCAGACATGCTAATAAGTTGCGATTTTAACAGCCCCTAACGCGCTCCGCTTGCTGAAGAGCAAAGTCAAGGCCATCTTCAAGAAGAAGATTAAGGCCGACAGTACTGCTCCTACGGAAGCTGCTGCCGCATCCACTGCCGCTCCAGCGGCCACGACTGAGGCCAAGACTGAGGCCGCTGCTCTGGCCGCCACTCCCACTCCTGAAGCTGCTCCCGCCACTGAGGTCAAGGAGGAAGAGATTAAGGCCGAGGAAACCAAGACTGAGGCACCGGCTCCTACTGCCACTGAGACTGCCCCGGCCCCTGAGCCTACTGCTAGTAAGTCATTGGAATGAAATCAATATCTAAGGTCCTATACTAATCAACTATCAGCCCCCATTGTTGCTAAGGAGACTGCTCCCGCCGTCATCGCCTCTACCACCAAAGCTCCCGCTCCTACTGAAGTTGCCGCTCCCGTTGCTGAAACTAAGACTGAATCTGTACCCGCTCCTGCTACGGAAACTACTACTGAGACTGTCACTAAGACTGAGGAGTCCAAGGTCGAGGCTTCCGCCGCTGCCACCGAGGAGAAGAAGGAAGCTGCCCCGGCTCCGGCTTCCGCTCCTGCTGCTACTGCTACCGCTTAAGTCTAGACTTTCGGGATATGGTCACATTGTAATTAAGACGGCGTTGATGTTGGATTTACTTGGCTTCAGTTAATTGCTGCCAGACCACGATATGGACAAGTTCTGCTTTGTTATGCTGGGTTGACTTGATGTCTGGAGGCGGTGATTGATCTTTGGATGCAATTCCTGTGTTATGATTTTAGTTTTGTTGGCTTTTGGTTTTTCTTGTTTTGTTGTATGATTCCCCTAAAGTTAGTATATCGTGTGTATCCTTGGTTGTCAGTCGATAATAAAGAAGTCTCGCTGTTGATCAAGTTTAGATGCCTTGGTTGGTGATGGTGTGTCTGTAATTGGTTTTGGTGATACTTTGGCTGACACCAGGACTAAGTTATATTGCGTGGATTAATTTGCGAAATTATGGCATCAGCCAGTACTTTATTGATGTACTTTCCACTGCAACATTCACATATAAAAACACTACAATACTTTTATTATAGATTTTACACTTTAAAACAGTAATGAGAGTTCGTGTCATCGTGATACCAGTAATCAAAAACCCAAACAATGATCCACCATACTATCGTATACTAAACCTTTTTGATACTTGAATTTACTTCGCCCACGGTGCCTTCGTTCCCGCAGAGTGACCAGCATGATCGGATCTTGTCGAAGGGGGGGTCCTGGTATACGGAATGCCAATAGCGGGGGTACCTCTGGGCATCCTTGTTGCCTCTGCCCATGCGGACCCCGGAGTTCTGGCCGCCAATGTAGCCCAGGGCACTCCCGTGGATCCCCCCGGTGGCATCCCGGTTGCCGAGGAACCACTTGACATGGTCGGGGCATTACTGTGCAGGGTTGCCATCGTCGGCGCCGCCATCGGCTGATTGGCGAGGTGGGCGGACGAAGGAGGGGTCGTCACAGCGGGATCAGGCGTCCAGGGGAAGAGAGTGCCGAAGGGGAAATGTTGGACAACGGGGAACTTAGAAAGAACTTCGGCGTTATACATTTTGATCATGCCCTTGTTGATTTTTGCCCAGCCGGCAGTGATGCCCGAGATGTCGTAGAGGAGGGGGCTATGTTCGCCAAAGGGTCCCTTTTTCACGTCGTGGATAAAGGTGATAGCAGAGAAGTACATGTTTTCGGGGGCGAGGGGAGAGGTCTTGGCGGGGGT